>BGPR01042309.1:0-10314 GCA_013235015.1 Araneus ventricosus | reverse complement strand
GCTGAGGTCATAAAAATTTTGTATCGCCGTGACGAATGTCAAACCTCACGTCTTATGTAAACTAAAACTTTAACCTTAACTTTACAGTCTTTACTCACCTGACAATAAGAATCATAAAGAACAGTACAATATGCTTTCGATATAAAAAAATACAATGAAATAACTAGACAAAAAATGTTTTCGACTGCGTCAACGCTACAAGTGTTGTCACGTTTCTATTATTTTTTAGAAAAGGGGAAATTAAGAACAAAAAGTTGTAGTGATTTTAAATAAAATCAAGAATTCTGGTTTTGCTCTGGGGAGCTGCAGCCCGATAGCGCCCCTGGATTCGCCACTGCGCTATCTTACAAAGCTGTATTTACAATCTTAAAAACAATCAAGGTACAATATAGAACACCTATATTATGCACAAATTTTACTCCCTGTATTTCCAAAGCAAAACATTAGCTTATTCAGTGGCGAATCCAGAATTCACGTCTAGGAGGGGCTGAGGTCATAAAAATTTTCTATCGTCGTGACGAATGTCAAACCTCATGGCTTATGTAAACCAAAACACTTTAACTTTACAGACTTTACTAACCTGACAATAAGAATCATAAAGAACAGTACAATACTTTCGATAATTTAATAAAAAATACAATGAAATAACTAGCCAGAAAATGTTTTCGACCGCGTCAACGCTACAAGTACAAGTGGAATGACTAGAAAAATAGGAAAATTTTCGAGCCTGTCGAGCCATAAAGCAATGTTGTCTCGTTTTAATTATTTTTTTAAAAAAAGGGAAAATAAGAACAAACAGTTGTAGTGATTTTAAATAAAGTCAAGAATTCTGGTTTAGCCCTGGGTGGGGGGCTGCAGCCGATAGCCACCCCCCTGGATTCGCCACTGAGCTTATTACAAATCATTTACATCAAAAATGTACTGGAACAAAGCTGTAGAAAATTTTACGCTCAGCAGTGGAGGTTGTCTTTACATTTTTATAGCATGAACCGTTTCTAGAATCGTTGAAAAAACATACTTTCAAGAAACGAGAAACACAAGATGAGATGGAACTAAACAGGAAAAAGCAACTCTCAACATTGGAACTATGATTTCATCTCTCTCTCTCTCTCTTTTCCAATGCAAATTTTTTACACAAATATTAGCCTTCATCAGTTATAACAAACTCACAATTAAATGTCTGCTTTTATCAGTATTAACAAAATTACAATTAAACGTCTCGCCGTTACCAAAAGGATTCAAATGTTCTAATATTGTCAAACTCGCCAAAACATTGAGACCATTAAAACGACCATCATCTTGAAGAGAGATGAAAAATTAAAGATTATAACATGCAATCATTTTTTATGGCTTCAAGAAATATTTCTGCCAAATTCGAAGAAAATCGAACAGCGCGTTTGGTCTTGACTGTGTTATAAACTAATTTACAAACAGACGGAACGCCTACCGGTTGAGTTAAAACGGAGACCTCGCTTCCCTAAACTAGAACGGTATGTGCCTTTCCCCAGCAAATGTTTAGATTTGGCCCCTTTGAAAATTAAGCTCATCACTCTTACTAACTATAAAAGTAATTCATATTTTGAGACACTTAATCAATCCTTATTCATTCTTCATTGATCATTTTTACTTTCTCGTATACGAAGTATACACAGAGAAAGTATTGTAATCGTCAAAAAATTCGAAATCGAGATTTTGACGAATCTCCACGTTTTAGACCTTCCCGAGTCCGAAAAACACAATTTTGGAACCATGTCTGCCTGTGTGTCTATCTGTGAACACGATAACTCAAAAACTATTATAGCTACGGATTTGAAATTTGGTATGTGGTCTTTAAACATAATTTGTAGGTTTCTATCAAATTTTGGATAAAATCCATCAACGGGAAGTCTGTTTGTCCGTATGTCCGCGGTCATAACTCAAAAACTTGAATAGCTAGATGGATAAAATTTGGTACACTCTTTGAATTTGATTCTTTACCTAAATATTTTGCAATCTCTATGATCTGCAATGAAAAACCTTCCGATAGTCATTGGATTCTGTGTTACAGTAGGTTCGATTTTTTTTACCCGAGCAGGGGGAAGGGAAACAGCACCTTTTGGGGGGAGTATACGAGAAAGTTTAGGGGAGACCACTCCCGCTGGTTCTTGATTAGTAGAGTGTAATTCAGTATCTGTCTGCTGGATAGAAAAAATAATAGCGCTGGAATCAAGGGTACCATGTTTTACTCCTCTCCCCTACATGGTTGTGTAAAATGTCTGTGTTTATGAAAATCGGTAAATAAATATCTTATTTTTGTAAAAAAGGCTCACCATTCTTCATATACAGTCGGATCTCTATTTAACGAAGTCGCTAAATCCCGAAAAAAAGTTCGTTATATGGAAAATTCGTTAAATAGAGATTCACCTTTTAAAATACTTTCAACTACACAAAACAGATTTTAAATTCATAAACACTAAACATTTTTTTAAAAAAGTAATTAATCACGCCTTTATTTTGTAAATTAATATCTATTTGTTTTATATATCTTACCCATCAAAAAGAAATCTGCAAGGAAAACAAGAATAAAACAAAACATTGCCCGGGAATACACTGTATTTTCAATCTTAGAAAAATAATTTTATATTAAAATTAATGAATTTTAATGATATTATCGCATTTTTTATAACAAGTTTAAGCATACATTACCACATACGTCCTTAAATTTAACTACTGATTAAGTCTGTTAATTTTGCGTCAGTTTTTTGTGTGTTAATTTTGAAAGATATTTTGTTTTCTCTCATAATACGTCTCGCATCTTTGCAATGCACCAAAATCCCCTTCAAGCGTATTTTCTTCAAACTGTGCGTCGGATTGTTTCAAATGATTTTAGCATTTTATCATACGAAGGTTTGTTACATTTCTGCATCATGATCATTTCCATCTTCATCATCTTCGTCTTCATCGCACTTCATTGCTGTATTATTTTTATTTTTCACAATGTCCAAAACATCCAATTCAGACTGGTAAAACCAGTTCAAGATCATTGATCACCATAAAATGTGTTAAAGGAAAGAATAAATTTGAAATGATCTGAAATATTTTGAGAAATAGAGAGAAAAAAATATTGGATCACAAGAAAAAGTTCGTTAAATAGAGAATGCACTTCGCTATTTGGAGGTTATTTTACGAAGAAATTCGCAGAATGTTCTTGTTTCCAAGGAAAAGTTCGCAAAATAGAGGTTCGTTAAATAGAGGTCCAACTGTATATTGTAAATACAGTATTTTAATATTGTAAATACAGTACACCACTCTCCACCAACCAGAAAATGCAAACGTGAGGCTAAATAATTGCGTAGAATCGAACGGAACCTTTTGTAAATAAATCAGTTATTTCCAAATGATCAGTTGCTCTGATCATTTGGATTCGTAAGACTCAAGAGGAAACGTTCGTCATGGTAATTCCGAGTATCAGTATATTTATAAACAGAAACTCATACAAAAATAGGGAAATACATTCAATAAAATACGAAATACTGGGAATAATCTTTAATAATAATAAAAGTGTGTGCGCGTGCGTGCGTGCGTGTGTTACCAATTTCGGCACGTAAACATTTCCCTTTGAAATGTGGCAATGAATCTTTTTTACTTTCTCGTATACGAAGCATACAAAGAGAAAGTATTGTAATCGTCAAAAAATTCGAAATCGAGATTTTGACGAATCTCCACGTTTTAGACCTTCCCGAGTCCGAAAAACACAATTTTGGAACCATGTCTGCCTGTGTGTCTATCTGTGAACACGATAACTCGAAAACTATTATAGCTACGGATTTGAAATTTGGTATGTGGTCTTTAAACATAATTTGTAGGTTTCTATCAAATTTTGGATAAAATCCATCAACGGGAAGTCTGTTTGTCCGTATGTCCGCGATCATAACTCAAAAACTTGAGTAGCTAGATGGATAAAATTTGGTACACAGTTTTATCGTCATTAATGTAGGTCCGTATAAAATTTTGGGCTAAATCCGTCAAAAAGAGGCGTTCAAATTGCATATTCAATTTCTTTTAATCCGATTCTCATGCGCATGCGTACTGGTAGCAATCTGTTATTGTTGTAAATTTTATTTGCAACAATAAATAATGTTTTCAAACATGAATTGTAACAATTTTTTTATTGTTGTAAATAAAATTCAAACCGATCTCATTATTTCAGCAAATCTTTTATTCACGCGCTTTTGCAATTGTTACGGTTGTGGTAGTATAAACTGTTTTCTTGGGAATTCAATTCCAAAGCAGAATTTTCGCTTTAGTATTCATTGCATTGCCTATTTTATAGCACCTGCTTCAAAGTAATATTTTTTTGAAATGTGGCAACAGATATTTGATTTCAGGTTTGTTTGTTTGTTTTACTTTCTCGTATACGAAGTATACAAAGAGAAAGTATTGTAATCTTCAAAAAAATTCGAACTCGAGATTTTGACGAATCTTATAAAGTATATCTAAGAAAGTATACGAGAAAGTTTAGAGGAGACGACTTCCGCTGGTTTATTCAGAGAAAGAAAAACTTGGTTAGTTTGTTTTAAAGGTTCTAATAATTTAGAAAGAGTAAGAAAATCAATCAGTATTTATAAACATTTTTAGACGACTCTCTTTTTATTTTTTATGTAAACCCGCAATGCTTTACAATTAATTTAAAATTGTTTATGTCGGACTTTCGTCTCAACAAAGGGATCTATTCCTACAAAAATACAAACAAACAGTTTGAATTCTAATAAATTTAGTAAAATTAGTTTTTAAAAACTCATTGTTGATGTTCTAAAAGGTAGAATTAATTTAATTATTTTCTACTTTTTAGGTGTTTTTTAATTGTTCATTATTATAAATATGTTCGATTTAATATAAATTCCAAATCCGTGATTACGAAACAAGTAACAATTAATTAAAACAAAATGAAAAACACAACATACTTACAAAACAGGAAAAACGTATTCGATTTGACAAACAGAAGAAGAAAAAACACGGCAAAACATAGAATCATGAACTGAATTATTTCTCTTTTCAGAATGAAACATATTAAGACAAATTTCTGCTTGCATCGGTACGCATAAAATAATTAAATGTCGTCTGCGTTTATTAGAATTCAGAAAAAATGACGGGAAGCTGTCTTTTTCAAATAGCCGCTGATGTTAAAGGCGTAGGACTACTTTACTCGCGTGACTCTTTTTCGATTTTTAATTTTTTTTTGTAACTTCTGTTGTTACCCTTTATCTCTAAAATAAGACATTAGTTATGCTTTTAGCATATTTCGTTACCGAGATATAGAGGATCTCCCATACAACGTTTTTTGTGGCGTTTTGGCGTGTGAATCAAATTCCTTCCTGAGACCCCAATGGGAGGAACGTAGTCCTACGTTAATAGCAATTATACAATAAGAAATAAAAAAAATTTAATAAGTTATTCAAAATACATTTGAAAAAGAGTTAAAATTAATACTAAAACTTTTATAACCGACAGAAACTTCGAATTAATTACAATGAATTTATCTTAATTATTTTTAATTATTTTCATAAAATTACAATTAATTATTCTGTTTAATCGATACTTACAAAATTACAATTGAGTGTTGTGGGATGTCATCTATGTACTAGTTTTCTGGTTTGTTTACTGGCCTGTAATACGTATTTCCGGTGTAATGCTAAGTCAATGGATCTTCAAAACGGAAGTCCAACATACAATCATATAAAGTCAAGATTTTTAATGTAGGTAAACAAACCAGAAAACTCGTCCATTGACGATATTCAAAAACATATTATGGAATTTTGCTGTTGTATTTTGTTGGAAATTTGATAATGTAAATGGAACGTTTTACTAATTGACACTTTTACTCTATAGATGAGTTTTCTGTTTTGCTTATTTGGGGTAATGTAGAACTTCCGCTATACCAACCGACTTCCGGTGTAATGCTTCGTCAATGGGAATATTCAAAACTTCAGCACTCTGTTTGAAGATGTTAATTAGGGTTTAAAGTAAAGGTTTTTAATGTTATGGCTTAAGGATATGAAAATATTAAATTTCATGTTCGTATGGACAAGTTTTCTGGTTTGTTCAGTGGCCTGTAATACGTATTTCCGGTGTAATGCTAAGTCAGTGGGTCATAAAAGCGGAAGTCCAACAAACAAGCAGATAAAGTCAAGGTTTTTAATATTAGTAAACAAATCAGAAAGCTCGTGCATTGCTATAGTTCTCAATGTTTACTTAAAACAAGAGCCTTGTGGAGATCACAGCCTTTGCTGCTTCAAATCCCATAACCCCTCTAATTCAAGTCAAGAGCCTCATTTTGTGGAAAGGCTGCCGTAATTGTTTTAACAAAAAACAAAGCGTTCAACAAACATATTTGATGTAGTTTTTTTGCATACTTCATTTACGAGAAAGTGAAAATAATCTTTGCGGCCTCATTGGGGTCTGAAACGTTCCTCGAAATCTCAAGATGAAGTTTTTTAACGTAGGACTACGTTTCTCCCATTGAGGTCGCTGGAAGGAATTTTATTCACATGCCAAAACGCCACAAAAAACATTGTATAGGAGATCCTCTATATTTCGGTAACCGGAAATACAGCCCCCGACCTGCCAAAGCACACGGGTTTTCACTGAATGACAGTCATGCGATAACGACGAGTACTGAGGTCGGGTCCTAATGGCCAACACAGCCCCACGGCCCAACCCCCCCGTAGGAGGTACGTACTATCACTGGAGGAGGGCTGTCGCCCCCCCAATTCCTGTGCCCCGAGGCAGGCGAGTTCCTTCATATACAAACCTGAGCAACTCATCCACACTTGGTGGTGCCTACATCTATCGGGGGGTCTATATTTCGGTAACTACATATGTTAAAAACATAACTAATGTCTTATTTTAGAGATAAAGGGTAACAACAGAATTTACAAAAAAAAAAAAAATTGAAAATCGAAATTGACATTGTAATATATTTTATTAAGAAATAAAAAATATAAAAAATTCATTGTAACCTTAGTGCCATTTTATTTCGCCAATTTTCGATACATTAGTATTTCAGAGAAACAAAAGGCAATTGAGAGTAACTTCGAGAAACAAAAAAAGAATTCAGAGTAAGTTCGAGAAACAAAAGAGTATCGCGAGTAACAAAGAGAATCCGAGAGACTTCGAGAAACAAAAGAGGATAGCGAGTAACAAAGAGAAACAAAAGAGTCACGCCAGTAAAGTAGTCCTACGCCTTTAACATCAGCGGCTGTTTGAAAAAGACAGCTTCCCGTCATTTTTTTTCCCCTGACGATTTCGATGCTTTATCTTTGTATACGATAACGTACAAATGTATCGCTCTACTTTTGCAATATTCAACGTTGCAAACGACTTTAAAATCATAAACTAACGAAAATGCATCGTATAATTTCATTTCTTATTCAGCTCACAGGTAAAAAAGATATGCGTTTTACATACACACTGCGGTAGGTTCGGATTTATCATCAATTTGTATTCTCATTTCAAATGCAATATGACACCTCTAAATTCCATAAAGATATAAGTTATAAGTTCCATAAGATATAAAGATTATCTTTTCCAAGTGTGCGAGAAAGCCAGAAATTACCGGAATGAAGAGCATTTTGCAGAAGGTGAGAAGAATACTCGAAATATCCCTTCTTATCACACCGTGAGAAAATGGCCATCTTCAAGAAATAAAGTTTTTTAGTGTGAAATAAAACCGCTGCGAATTATGAAAATTCCTTCTTTTCGAAACCATTTACTATATGAAAAGAAAACATAAATCTCGGATGTTTTTTATAACCACTTATATCAGTTTTTCAACTCAAAAAAACCTCTGAAATATTATCATCGAAAACGAATAGTCATAAAAGTTAGTAATAAAAAGTTAGTTGACGGAATATTAACTTTTTTTTTCAGAGTGAATTCCTTGTGCTACATTTTAGTAAAATTTTGTTTCCTGAATAGACGAACTTTAATTATAACAACCCTGTCCATAGTCAATATACCATTTGTTTTAGCGACTTTCAAATGATTTTTTTTAAATCTTTATTTTTTTATTTAGGGGAAAAAATGAGAATAAGTGTGCCGTCAGGAATAAATTATCTTTTTATAACTTCTAAAACTCACTAAATATTCGTAATTAATCTATGAGTCAAATCATTATTGCCGTTTATTACGAAAAACTTAATTTTCTTACTTTTTTCTCTGCGGAGTTTTCTAGAAATTTGTAAATCTAAACTCCAGCTAATTTCAGATTAAATAGGCGTAGTTGCCAAACTCTTCAAATGTTCTTGTTGAATTGGTCCCAAGTAAATTTTTATCAATTTCAGTTGGGAAAAACTCCCTTCCCCAGATGCTACAGCTACTGGAATTGCTCCATTTCTCTTGATATTAATGTCACAGAGTTTTACCTGCATGCATATGTAAAGCTTTAACAATCTCGTACGGAATCAAAACTTTATTAAATTACAGATTAACTGAAAATGAAATTTTGGAATATTTAAATAGTATATTGTTATAGAGAATACGCAAGTGTACAAAGTTTCAAAATTCTAGCTCATCAGGAAGAGAATGAAAAATCGACAACAAAATTCCATCTTTACAAAGATGAAAAAAAATCGAGTTAAATAAGAGTGGGCTCAGATGCTTTACACTGTTGAAAACTCGCTATAAACTTGCACTGTATGATCAAAAGTAACCGGACACTTTCAGAATTGCCCATTTCGCCAGATAGTCTGGACGAATCACTCTTGAACTTTGACTATGAAAGAATAGGCTTACACTCACATTTTACCACGAAGATTCGGTCACGAGGACAGAGGGAACCTACCAGAAATTGAAGAAGAAAATTATTTGGGCTCACCCTGTTTCACAGAAAGCTGATAATGATTTGTAATTTTCATCAATGGTTTTGTTTCTTGTGCTCAATTACTTACATGTATTTTCGTAAAAATAGCTCTTATATTTAGGAATATATAAAGGGTTTTTTTTTTTAATCCAAATTTTCCGCGTGTTTTTGCTTATATCATGTAGTTTTCAACTCAATTATACAAAACTTACAGAATACATGACAATATAATAGCGAAGTCTTACATTAAAATTCAAAGTAAATACGTTCAATACACGAGAAAATATGAGTATTTGTAGAAACTAAATTTCAACTGCGCATATGCGAAACATAGCACAATTTTGCGTTCATAACGTCAAAGTCAGCGATATAGTGCAACTTATATAAAAAATTCCAGCTGAATCGCTGGATACCGTCAAGATTCAGAGAGATATATGCATTAAAGCTAGAGAAATTTCAGTTGCTCTTTAAGAGAAGCTAAATGATGAGGGTCTTTTCACAAATTGATATTATTTAAACTTGAACCTTCGAACAGTAATCTCCGAACTGTAATTTAAATTGTGTACTTAAATTATAACCAATAATGGGTATTCAGAATATTCAACATTTATACAATTCAATAAAAGTATCCATAGATTAAATTTAAAAAACATCAATTTGAAGAAAAGCCTTCATCATTTAGCTTCCTTTAGAGGGCAACTGAAATTCCGCTAGCTACAATGCATATATCTTTCTGAATCTTGATGGTATATTAAACTGGAATTTTTATATAAGTGCCCCATATATCTGGCTCCAAAGTTATGGGGGGAAATAATGCTATGCTACGCACATGCGCAGTTAAATATTATTTAATACAAATACTCATATTTTCTCGGATATTCAAAGTTATAAACAAATATTATGCGGAGAAATTTGGGATTTTTTAAGAATATATTTCCCTTATATAAAATACGTGCTATTTTTACGAAAATACATATAAGTAGTGCGCACAGCAAAGAAAATAATTGATATCTTCATGACTACAGCTTAACTTCCAGAGACTCTCTACTCCATCACGGCAACCTATCGAACGCCAGGTCTTCCACCTTGTTATGATTGGAGGTAGCCCCCTACGGGGGCAGGAACTCCACGAATTATGTTGTTGTTGTTGAAAATCATTGATGAAAGTTGCAAATCGATATCGGCTTTCTGTGAAATTGGGCAAGTACAAATCATTTTCATCTTCACCACTTTCTGATCAGCTCGCTAAATACCTTCGAGACCGAATCTTCACTATAAAATGTGAGTTCCGAGGATTGTATATCTCACGATTCTCCGCAAACGATTGCGAACCATTGTATCCATATTAACGCCAAATGTTTCGCATCTTACGAATTATGCTTACCTTTTAGACATGAGTGTACTTAGTCAATATTTATATGTATAAGCTAATTCTAGCTTATTGAAAATAGTTTAATATTAAACTAATCCTCTCA
>BGPR01042308.1:0-12667 GCA_013235015.1 Araneus ventricosus | reverse complement strand
TTTCTTCTTTTCAAAACCTGTTCCACTGTTGGTCAAATTATAACACTGTCCTGTGAACTGTTGGTCCAACTATAACACACACTGTCCTGTTCACAACCGGCTTTTGAGAATTTAATTACGCATGTTTGAACACTGTGTAGAAAAATATTTGCAGTTATAAAAAAGCTAAATCTCAGTGGTGAATGATTCAGAACACATAAAAGTGAAAAATACGCTAAAATAAAGAAAAAATCGTAAGAAAGAATGAATCATCTAGTGAAAAAGAACAATTTTTTAACTTACATGCAGGGCATCACAAAAGGGCATTAATAAACTTTAAGTGTAGTTCAGGCATACAGAAACAGGCTGTAGTATTTAATTAGCATTCAGCCACCCTAGGTGATTACTCGTGAATGGCTCCGGATAGTCTATTTGGTGTTGTTTGTCGAAGAACGGACAGCGCACGCAGAATGAGGTCCCAATTGAGGCGAAATGGTCGTCACCGTTTCCCCTTTTTCTGAGAGCTGGAATGAAAAATCCGAACCCTGTAAGTGTGCTTTTATTTTTCTCTAATAGCTTTAAAATCTTTAAAAAAATTTTAAGTGAATAATTGGATATTTATTATGTTTAATCAAGTCTCTGCAATCCGAAGAAATTTTGTCCATGGTAGTTTGAAAAATTTTATATATAAGCATGAATTATTTGCTTTTGCACTGAATATGTAAAACGGAGAACACGACTCAAACGCTTTCAAATGTGGTGAGGTGAGCCTTGGATTCGTGAAGGGGTAGTTGGAAGTCGGAGTAGTGAAGGCCATCGGAACTAGTTGCATCTCACGACGCTGAGGTTGGAGGTTTGAAGGTTCTGAGGTGCTAAGGCTTATAACGAATGATGATGAATTCCTTGAGAACAGTATTTGGACAGAGCTTGGACTGGAATGGAAATTTCTGGGATGAAAAATAAGGTTTCGATCGCGGAGGTAGGCTTAGTTCCAAACGATACAATAATCGTTTATCTGCGTCCAGTAATTGTATAGAAAACAATTTTTGGAACTATATTTTAATTATATTCTCAACCAAGAATAAAAGTCATTAATGGCAAACTATCGGAAAACTACCTTCCCTGCGAGACTAAAAAAAAAAAAACAGAATGTAGTGCTACTTATTGGTGAAGCGAAGTGAAGTCATATTATGGTTGTGGCATATTGTAGAAGTAAAGCGACTATGATTCGAATACAAATATTGATCCGATATTGAGGATGTTGAATATCCATGCCATGTGTTTTCGTATTTGTGTGTGTTGTGTGCGTACATCTAATAAAGATGTTTAAGTTGGATTTTTTTCGACTCCCTGAATTTTCCACAGACTCGTCTAAGAATCTGCTGGTGTGGTTTAACATTGGTGCGATCCCGCCAGCGCGTGATAGTGGCGTCATCGCCAAGGAGCCGATCACGCGCTGGCGCGAAACTCTGTGTTTCAATATTTATTTTCTGGTTGTGTTTTCAGTATGTGTGCTGGTGTTGGCGTGGGGTTTGGAAACTGGTTGTGGATGTATGTGGTTTCGAGTTTTTTGCTTACAGAAGATATGGCATTAGTTGTTTTGTTTATTTCTTGTGGTAAGTTGTCGATGTGTGGGTACGGCCTGCTCCTGAGTCGCGGCGTTGATGGCCGGCAGTCAACGTGTTAAACACGTTTATACAAAATACAGTTTATCTTGTTAAAAGATACTACACAAGTCATTTTTACAACAGAACATGGGATCGCAAACGCTATGGGGAACTTTTTGTCAGTGAACAAAGTGAAAGAAAAGGATCCACCCGATAAATATACAACATAGGTTAACGGAACTGAATTTCACAACAACGCAGTTGCATGAATAACAAAATTGCATGTCGTATATAGTATGATAGATACAATGGGAAGTGGGATAAATTATCAACAGCGCACCTCGAGGAAAGTACTATGTTGTACTATTGTAAATTTGTATTCCATTATACTTGGGTTGTACACTTTATCTGGTGTATCTTTTTTTTTACTTAATCCACTAACAAACATCCCCCGTACTGTCGCCCTTTGCATTTAAGACCCCATGTTCTATTATAAAAATGGTTTGTTTCTGTATGCTTGACATAAGCTTTAAGTTTGTAAACGAAATTTTTTTGTTAATCTTTATGTTTAAAACAATTATTAGTAGTACTTAGTAAATAGTAACAATAGTATTTAGTAAATAGTTGCAATAATTACGAGTATAATTAGAAATTTTGTAATTCTAATCCTCTGGTATTTTCATACAAAGAATAAACTTAAAAATCAAGGATATGGAGTTTTTCACCTAGTTTATTGCATTTACTGAAATATTTAATGCATACTGAAGAACAATTGTCAAACATTGCTTAAGAAAGTTTTGGAAATATTATACAAAACTCAGAAAAGGGATTTCATTATTCTAAGTTTTGTCTAAAGTTTATTTATTCTATATCATTTTGAAAGGATTATGGTAAATAATAGCCAAATTCTTAAAAATAACCTAAAATAATGCATCTTATTTTCATGCTTTTTATAGAAATTTTTTTGTGATTTGCTATTAATAAACATTTGTTCTATACCTTTCAGGTATAATAAGCATCCAGGGTTAAAAAAAACTTTTTAGCAAGGTCTAAAGGAAATAATTATCAATTTTCGGAGATTTTGAACTGTGGAGTTCGTACACTGCGTTAAAACTCTCTTCAATGGTGTATGTGCTATAAAAAATATTTGAAAGATTATAGCAAGCTATAATTTTCTTTTATAAAATTTGAAATGTAGTTTTATCTTATTTCGGATGTTAAAAAAAATACATGAAAAATGTCATTTGCTAAATTAATACAAATAATTTCTTTAACGCATGATTGTTATATATGTTATCCATATTATTATTGTAAGTTTAAATCATAATTATGGCAGCGACACTGATCTTAGCAACCATTCTACTTGTTTAAATAAATCATTTTTAATTTTTCCTCATTATGTAGGAAAACTGCTACCTATTTCAAAATGGCAGATTTCTTAACAAGTAACAATTATCAATTGCAGGCGTTCTCTTCGAGGTAAATTTTATTATGATCTTTGTTAAGCTGGTAAGTTACTTAATCACTTATTCTGTCACACAATTATTTGCTTCCACAAAGAATAAGTGAAATTCATCGAGAAATAATTCGATTTTAGCCTTTATCTACTGATCAAAGCCACAACAGACTAATGAATGCTTCACGTCTTGTTTAGAATTTCAGTTTAATCAGCTTTGCTTCGAAAAGTCTGCGTAGTTAGGTTTCTGAATTTCGATATCATTTCAAAATGTATCACATGAGCTGTAAATGAATTTTGCTAAGCAACGTAATTTGGTTGCAACATCATTTTATCCTCATGTTTCACACAAACGGCTCAAATTTATCGTAAAAGAATTATTTAATCTCTCATTCATTAATTATCTGATTTAATTAAAACACTCTACAAGAATTTCCTTTCAATGGAATAAGAGATTAAAATTCAGTCACACACACACACACACATATATATATATCAAAACAAACTTAGAAACACAAGACTTATATATATATATATATATATATATATATATATATATATATATATATATATATATATAAGAAACTTATATTCTTTTTGATAATAAGATTTGCCATCAAATTAAAGGATTACCTCAAGGAGATTCAACTAGCGACAGTTTGACAAATATATACTTACACTATTAAGAGAAAGATTGAATTAATAATAGCTCTAGTATATTATTTCGATATATAGATGATTTGATTGCATTTAATAAATAAATACACATAAAGCCACAAATTAACTTCTCTCCTGACTATTTAAAACTAATAAAAACTAATGACAATGAATTTGCTGCAGAATTTCTAGATTTAGATATAAGAATTATAGATAGTAAAATTGCAACAGATATCTTTTATAAAAGAACAGAATTTAATTTTGAAATTCATAAATTTCCTTATTGGGATAGTAATATTAGAATTTCAGTCTTAAAGAATATATTAAAAAATTATATAATTAGAAATAACAATTTCGTAACAGGCAATGATAGTAGAATTAGGAACATTAAAAAATTTTATAATTGTGCACTAGTCTATGGAATGCCTAAAAAATTTTTAAGAGTTTATATAGATAAGAAATATTTAGGTCTCTTAGAATAAAACATTCATTTTAGTATTTAATGGAATATTTATATTTCTTGGCTTTTTGGTATGTATATTTTATTTATTACTTATATTATGTAATTTCTTTCAAATAGCCTACTGCTTTACTAGTTTCTGAATTAATACATAGATAGCGCCAGGATTTAGAAAATATAAAAACTCCTTAAAACAATATTGGATTCTAATTATTCAAATAGTTTATTTTATAAAAATATTAGATTTTTAATTGATTACATAATTTAACTTATTTTCAGATTTTTAATATACGTATCATACTATTTTTTAAAAATAAATTAAAATACTTGGTTAATTGAAGCTAAATCAAAGTTAGAAATCTAGCTTTGGCAATATAGTGATTTCAAGCTAAGTGGCGGTTTATATTGAAATAAAGATTAAAGGTAAAGGATAAGTTAACGCATTGATTATATAATTCCTAGTGAATAAGAATGAATGTTTTATTGTGACTGATGTATTTATTGTTTTAGTGCAATATATTGATGGTATATCTTAGATTTAATATGGATATTTCTCATATAACGATAATATTTTGTTAGGATTAGCGTTTGGATGTTTCATTCTAAATTCTTTCATTTTAGGGTAAATTACCCTTTCTGTTTTTTCAACAACTTTAGTAACAGGGATGGTTTGTACAACAAAATCTATTTAACCTGGCTAATATGCTCTTCCAAAGCGGAGCAACTAATTTTATTGTTGAAAATTCGAAATTTTTGGTATGTCTTTTTCAATAGTTGTAAGAGTAATACTGTACATATAATTGTTTTAGCTTTACATGTGCACATTGAATGTGTTTTGAACTTTTATTTATAGGATCTTCATTTAAATTTTGTTTAAATAATAAATTTTTAGTTTTTGAATAGAATTTTTGATATGTTTTGTTTATTTTGTTTTGAATGTTCATATATAACAGGTTATATTTTGGTTGATATTACTATATATATATACAATAATAAACAAATACAGAAATCAAGATAAAAAACATTTATATACAAGAAGAGCAATAACCAATCAAGAAATTAATACTTTAATCGAAGAAATACTAATTCAAATTAAATAAACATTAGGGTAGAGATACTTTATGGTTAACATAAATTCTAAAACAGATTTAAATATGAAAAACTTCACTAACACGGTAAATACGCTAAGGCAGCAGTACATCCGAAAAGTGAGAAAAATTAACGAAAGAAAACTTAAAAGCATTTCAGAAAAGAAAAACCAAAATAACAAAACACAACAGAATTACTAACGTCCGGGATGCGTCATCAACAGGGAAATCCCGAACGAGCGTATATTTATTATTGGTGTTTTCTAACACAAACTCTAGCAATAATGCTAAAAAGAGTTTGTTTCTCGGGAACACCGAACTCAAAAACAATATTTTGAAACAAAGAAATATCAAGCAAAAAGTTCATGTCTATTGAAATAAAATAATGAAACCAAATTTTAAAACCAATAATATAAAACGAAAATGAAGAAAAAGATATCAATACTCACCTAAAAATCCATAAATGGATAAATAAGACAGGAGTGGGATTTAGACGCAAAAGC
Source organism: Araneus ventricosus (assembly GCA_013235015.1). Classification (NCBI taxonomy): domain Eukaryota; kingdom Metazoa; phylum Arthropoda; class Arachnida; order Araneae; family Araneidae; genus Araneus; species Araneus ventricosus. The sequence continues at coordinate 6,917 of BGPR01042308.1, read as the reverse complement.
ACAAACACATATAAACAAACACACAGACATATCAAAATGCAATCCAAAAACTAAAAAATTATTAACTAAACAAAATAGCCAAATCTAAAATAAACCTAAAAAATTGAAAATACTATAGATACTAAGAGCTAAAGGTAAGTTTAAACATTTAAATGTTAACATGTAAATGAACCTTGTTGCTATCAAAACTATTGAAAAAAGGCAATCCAAATATATGGAGTTTTCAACAATTAAATTAGTAGCTTGGCTGTGGACTAGTAGCTGTGGATTAGTAACTTGTCTGTATATATATATATATACAGGGTGATTCGAAATACCGTGGCGTGGCCAAATTTCAAGGGTAGGTGAGGCATACGATAAGATTTCAGAATCGCATAGGAACATGAGTGCTCAAACGCCATCTAAAGGTAGCATATGGCATTAAAAATAAAACAGAGCTGGACAAAGTGTCGATATCTTTTTGAATATTAACGGTAATGAACTGGAATTTTTATATAAGTTGCGCTATATATATGGCTCTGAAGTTGTGAAAGAAAAATGAGAATGGCCACGTTTTTTTAAAAATCACCCTGTATTAGTCATGATATTTTTATCTTTTATTACTTTCGGCATGAGTGTATTTACTTTTACTTAAAATCTGTTTCCAATTTAATGATAAATCACTCAAATATGTAGTAAAACTTTATAATATTCTTTTATGCAGTAAATATCTGTTAATCAGAAACTTTTTAATTCGAATTGTTTCTCTAGTTCCTTGATTTTTTCTATTAACATAAATTTAAAATGACGTCTATAGTTCGAAGTCATCGAATTTTGAAATTAAATAAACAGTTTTTATTTCTTAATCATTTTATTTATATTTCCTTACCTTGTCTTCTCGTAGATCATAAATGAATAATTAAGTAAGATCCTTAATTCACTCCCAAACTTTACTGCCGTATAATTTAGGCATTTAGCTTAGAACAGTGTATTCAATCAAAAAAGCAATAAAAATTATTGGTACTTTAGACGAGTTAGATGTGCAGTGTACTGTTTATTTGAAGTTTAAATCTGAAATGGTTGCATTCAAAGTGCTTTTTATTTATTACAATCACGCATTTAGTTATTGTAAATATTATTTTTAAATTTATTAAATTTGTTATCATAATAATTACCACTTAATTTCATACAATTACTTACTGTTTATTTATTAATTACGCATTATCTACAAAAACTTTTAAATATTAAGAGTAAGTCTTTACTGCAATTTTTAATTTATAAATTGTCATTTCTATATTCTAATTTTTAGACACAGCTTTTCTTCATTTAATTTTTTTGGATAAAGCAAATTTTTATTATGTCCTGTCATTTTAAAATAAGCCTAAATCAGTTGTAATTTTACTAGTGAACTTTAATTTCTTTTTCAATATTTTCCTCGTCTCAATAAAGGCACTTCATAATGTCTTTAAGATCATTGCAATCGTTGTAGTAAAATTTTGGGCCCTTTGTATCTAATTTTACCACTCAAATTTTAATCTACTCTATTAAAATTCGAAGGTAAACAAACGTATGTATGTATGTATGTCCTTCTATCTTCTCACGAACCGCCGAACGGAGAAGCGCGCGGAAAGTACCAAAACATGAGGAATAATTCAAGGAATCCATTTCGGCCATTTAAATATCGAAATTTTAATTAGTGAAAAAGATATTAATTAAAAACTAATTTACAACAATACTTTTCATTGTTTCGGATACTTTATAACAATACTTTTCATTGTTACAGCGCAATTCAAAATTTATTTTATTGTTGAAGTCGTGTACTTTAAAGAACATTGTTACAACAACAATAAAAAAGTGACGCTGACAGAAATAAAAAAATGTATTGTTGAAAGTGTATAAATTCTTTTTTATCCCGTGATAAAACGTCCAACAAAATCATTTTAACGAAATTAAAAGGGGTGTTTTGTTTCTGTAAAGTTATGTGCCGAAAGATGTAGATTAGTTATGTTAGTGATTTTAATCATTATTCATTGATTTGATCAAGTTTAAATATTTGTAGAAGCTTCTACTTTAAGCTGATATTTGGAAGCTAATAATTTTGCTTTGTTCAATTCTCGCTTTTTCCGTTGCCTAAAAGAAAAAGAGGAATTACAGGGGATATTGCCAGTAGACGGGAGGCAATTAGAAAACGTGAAAGGAGAGTTGTTGAAACTGAAAAAGAAAGAAGCCGCGGATTGTCAACTATGGCAAAAAGTGGCCAGGACAGAAGAACAAAGAAATAGCCGATTGTCAGACATGGCACAACGTGGGCAGGAGAGAAGAGCCGAGGAAACAGAAGAACAAAGAAATAGACGATTGGCAGTAATGGGACAACGTAGCCAGCAGAGAAGAGCCGAGGAAACAGAAGAACAAAGAAATAGCCGATTGGCAGTAATGGGACAACGTAGCCAGCAGAGAACAGCCGAAGAAACAGAAGAACAAAGAAATAGCCGATTGGCAAAAATGGCACAACGTGCCCAGGAGAGAAGAGCCGAAGAAACAGACGAACAAAGAAATAGCCGATTGTCAGCCATGCTACAACATGCAAGAGAACGCCGTCTAAATGTTATTAAAGGACAAAATCACCATCAGATACAAACTTTTTATGCAGCTAGAACTGTTCTTTACCCTATTGTTGAAGAACACAACTGTGGAGAAATGGACAATCTCTGTCTGAAATGCGGAGGGTTGTATTTCCGGGATGAAAAGAATACCGGAGGAATTTACACTCATTGTTGTCATAATGGAAATATAATTGAGCAGGCTTCAGTTTATCCAGTGGAAATGAAAGGATTGATGGATGGCTCCGATGAATTATCAGTGCATTTCAAAAATAACATAAGGTCGTACCAGTACTTCAGTGGGTGCACAGATTGTACCGTCTACAGGGAGAGGAGCGTATTGCTTCAGAATTCATGGCCAAATTTATCACAGGACCTCTCATCTACACCCAGCTGAAGCAGGAGGTGAAAACACTAATACAACACACTTCAGCAATATTATAACACACATTAGGCATGTGTCACGTGACCTCAGCTATTATTCGATTTAGCCGGTGCAACGCCGGGCCATATAGGTAGTTATAAACGACGATGCTCGGGATGAAAGTATTTCATGTATTTTATTTATAAAAAATAGGCATTTTAATTAATTGCCATGAAACTTTCACCAACATTTTCCATAGTTGTGAACAAAATTTGAGGTTCTTAAAACATAACAAAGATTACATTTATCACATCTTGTCGGCTACATAGTGCAAACGTCACATGCAAGATAGTAAAAGTATATTTAATAATATGGTGGAAAAGCGTACGTGAATAAACGCATTTTTCAAAACCAGATATAATATTTTTAATGTAAAGTAATAATAACTTTATATAAAAAATAATTATACTACACAAAATCCTCTCATCGTCTGAAATGTTAATCCTATCCCCTAAGTGTTTTCATTATTAAAACATTACAATGTTTAAATATGATACAATAACCTCCTCAAATTAACTAAATTATTCTTTTATCATTGAGTATATGTAAGACTTCTCCTCTGTAAATGAATGAAAAAGCAATATATGAAGTTATACAAACTCTTTTCAATTATTAAACAATTTTATTTAATTTGTTTCATGTTTGTAAAAATGAAATTTTGTAATAGATTTGTAGCATCATTTCCTTACGTTGTAGAGTTTTGAAATGTTCAACACTTGTGTATTCTTGATGACAATGGGTATTTTAACATCTTCATATCTGTTAATCTATAAATCTAATTAAATTCGGAATCCATAAATGTGGTACCACCTGATAGTGAATTTGAGAAAAAAACTGGTTTCAAAACCGATTAATAATTATAATAAATTATACATTAAAGATTAAAAGATAGAAAATAATTAAAATAAAAAACATCGTCTTTATACTACACCAACCAACGTGTGCTTTTTTTAAACTCTTTATTTTAGAGAGAAACAACATCTACGCGTGTAACCATAGCTTTTAATACACCTTATTTAGCTTTGTTTCTAAAAATTGCTCTTCTTTGATAATCTTCCAACTCTAGCAGTAATTTGTTTTCAGAGACGTTGAGCTTCACTTCCCCAACAAAATAGTTTCAATCGCAAATATACTGACGCTATCGTTTTTGATAAGATCTAGGATCCATCTGTTATTAACTTTCTTTATCGTACTGGAAACTAATCGCCCTTCAAACTTTCTCATGATTCACATCTGTAGCAAAAGGATGCCTCTCTTCTTTTAATATCGCTTTGTCAGCTCCGTGCTTCTTTAAACGTAAGTGAAGGCTTTGTAACTACTAATATTGTCTAATTCTCCTGTCCATGACGTCTTTATAAGCACAACAAGTACCATTAAAGTTTCCAAACAAGTCTTATCGAAAGTTTTGTTATTACTTGAAAGGATAACGCTTGATTCTTTCACATTTTCAGATGCCATCATATAATCAGTTCTCCAATCCCACTTCGGAATCTGAAAAATTTGGCGATGATGAATGTTATATCTGTTACCGGCAAAGTTTGAAATCCGGCATTCTATATAATGCCTAGGCATTTTATATAATGCCTAAAACTAGCCGGCAATTTATGAAACGATTTATATTTCACACATTTCCTAGGCATTCTGCCAAATGACAAACCGGCAAAGTATGAAATAAATCGCCGATTTGATTATATAAGAAATAAAGTTAAGTGCAATTCAAAATTAAATTATATGCTTCCTTAATGTAATAAGTAGATTCACAATTTATTTTGTTTTCTTTAATAAGAAAGGCATAGACTTTGATATGAAAACATTCATTTTGCTTTACGAATTTGAATAAAAGATTTTTTAATGGTACTCTTTTATTATTTTTTCTAAATAACATTTGTATTTTTGAGGAATGCACGCCTTTTAAATAATAGCCTTATTATGAACTGTTTTTCATACTTTTCCTAAATAGCATTTGTCATTCTATAGAATGCCTAGGTATTATATAAAATGCCTAGGAAAAGTATATAATAAATCTCATATTTCATACTTTGCCTAAAAACGCCCGGCATTCTATACAATGCCTAGGTATTCTACAGAATGCCGGCATTTCATACATTGCCGGTAATATATCCACTAATACTCTGATTTTCAAAATTGTTAGGAATGTTTCAGTAAAAAGTAGATAAATTCAAATGGATGCAGTCAATGCCTGTTTTGTCTTAGGCTCATAAAACTTTTTGCATTATCAAAGTAAAATCAATGGTGGACGTTTACTTATTTAAAAGCTTAGTTTTTCTCTTCATTTGGTAAGGGAAATAGCTATTACATAATAAATAGCTTGCAATTATTTAGAAAACAAATTTTCGAGGTAGGATTAACATGTTTTATGAATTATTAAGAAAAAATACAAAATAAAAATTACAATACATTCATAATATAAAATAATAAGTTACGAAATTAAAAGTGTATCACAGAGTTTTTTTGAAGACATTATTTTTACTCCTTCTTTCAAAACTACAATACAAGTAAAACTCAGGCATGTAAAAAAAAAAATCTTATAATACTTTATACCAATCGATATTTGTTTTAGTATAGAAAGTTACATTAGCATGGAATTATATACATGAGAGAATAAATATAAAATAGAATATCTCTACTAATAAGAAAGGAGAATGTGTGTTTGTATGTGTGCTGGCGCTCTACAGGGCAGACCGCTGTGCCTAGAGCTATGAAATTTGGCACAAACATACTTTTGAGGGTGCAAATATGCATCTCGGAGCCCTTTTAATTAAGCGAAATTTCGGGGTTTGTCCTTAATAACTTCCCAAAATATTATAGAACAAAAATTATTTTTACACCATCTGGAAGTGCAAAACATTACCTTCTTAATTATATCAATTAAGTTGCCATATAATTATTTCTCTAAGTTTTATGAATTTTTAAAAATATTCTGTGGCATAATTTACAATACTTTTCATTGTTTTAACGCAATTCAAACCATTTTTATTGTTTAAAAAATATTTATTTGCGTGTTTATCTTCCATTGGTGAAAGCTAGGATAATATCTTAATGTTTAATGCAATGTTTTAATCAGCATATTTTCATCCTGCTAACATGCTGTTGGAAGTAAAATGTGCCACGCCATTTTAAAATTAAAATCAAATGCGTATTTTGCGACAGGAATAGGAGAGTGAAGATGATGCCGACACGAAGATATTACATGACACAGACAGTAACTGGACTCCATTAGGGACAGTCATGCAAACAAGGGACAGAACAAGTGCAAGGCTACTGAAAGGACATGGGTTAATGTCTATCATAATTTGAAATTTAAGATTACTTTGTTAAAGGAATCATGAATATCAAATTATACAAAAGAAAATCAATTAAATTTATATTTCTGGCAAACACGCTGGTCGCCGAAGGCGGTTAGTAAAAAATATAATTAATATATATTTTAGATATAAAAATATTTTTTCATTTCTGAAATCATGAATAAAGTTCTCAACAGAAATTTAGAAATGTATTTGCAAGTTACTCTAATAGTTTAATAGAATTATTGGCTTGGATAATTTAGTGTTATTTAGCTATTCTAACCGTGATGTTAAATTTCTACTAAAATCAGCCCTGTCGTAAAATTTTATGTCACACCTGTTTCATATAAAAAAGAATGACTACTTAATAGTGCGGATAGTGCATAAAATGTTTTGTTCGAAACTGCATGTGCTAATAACCTTCTCAAAGCATTCGTTAGAAGTTCGAAATTATCGTTTGCTTTGTTAACTCAGGGTACATGAGTAGTTAGCTAATGTTTAATGCAAGACTCCGAACTAAATATTACACTGATGTATGTTCTATTTATAAGTTATTTCTTTTGAAGGAAGGAATTATTATCAGGCAACCTTGTGGAAAGCGCTCAAAAT
>BGPR01042307.1:0-13305 GCA_013235015.1 Araneus ventricosus | reverse complement strand
TGACCAGAATGATCGAAATTAAATATGAACTATTGCTATATCCAGCAAACGCGGAGTAGAATAATTGCGGATAATAATCTACTCCTTAGACTTAGACTCAGGATTCGCATCAGCGTTTTTTTTTTTTTTTTTTTTGCAAGAAATGTATTGAATAGATATTAAATCTATTTCATAGATTTCAAATATAATTGAGAATATTATAATTGTCCTCGCAAAAGTTTTATTTCGGATCACTTCCAGGCCCGAAAATTTTTATTCAGTGTCCTTGGGATGAAAATAATAGGGGTATTAGAAAAATTAGAATTAATACTAGTAAAAAAAAATGGTGGTATTAGTAGTGGTACTTTCGTATTAATGCCACCGAGGCTACAGATTGGCGGTAATGCGCCAATAAAGAGCAATCTTCTTTACAAAAACCGCCAAATTGGCGCCACTTAAAAACCGCCAAATCTGTAACCTCGGTGGCGTTAATACGTAAGTACCTTAGTAGTATATAGTAAAATTTTTATTTCATTCACCTATTTTTCTTCGTTCAATAATATTTTAACAACTATCATTTTGTTGCCATTCTGCGTCAAATAAATGTCAAATAAACAAAAATAATTCAGTGAAACCTGTGTATAACAATACTGTTTGTAACGATAAATCTATCTGTAGCGATATTTTCTTGGCGCCAAATCTGGTACCAAATTTCATCAAAATCGCCCAAGCCGCCTAAATCGCCAAGCGAGTCGATCGCCCTATTTGTTGCTTGCATTTTGGAGACTTTGCCCCACCCTACCCTGAGGGACTGTGTTGGGGCTTATTTACCCCTCCTATACTTCAAGTGGGTTCACAAGTACAATGGAATTGCCCACACATAGGGGGAGTTGGGGTAGATTGATACTCTGGAACATTGCTACAGTCCATAAATTTTGATGAGCGGAATGGCTCATGATGTTCACATCTCCTCGTATGTATGCCACTTTAACCCTTATCAAACGGTATATTTTTCGGCCATGTTTACTCAAAAGTTAATTTACAAATAAATCGAACTGCTAATCTGCTCGTGTAAGTAAATTTTTCTATAAGTATGATTTGTGTGATTTCTTTAACTAGTAACATTTTGCTGCCAGGGAATCTACTCCAAAGATAGGAAAAAACATTTATTTTTCTGAACTATATTAAGTTTTGGGTACTTACGTATTAACGCCACCGAAGCTACAGATTTGGCGGTTTTTAAGTGCCGCCAAATTTGGCGGTTTTTGTACTTACGTATTAACGCCAATTTGGCGGTTTTTGTACTTACGTATTAACGCCAATTTGGCGGATTTTGTACTTACGTATTAACGCCAATTTGGCGTTTTTTGTAAACAAGATTGCTCTTTATTGGCGCATTATCGCCAATCTGTAGCCTCGGTGGCGTTAATACGTAAGTACCAAGTTTTGAAGTTGTTTTTGCGTGACCACTTATTTTATGTAAAAAAGGCTTTTGGGGTAGATTGATACAATTGACTTCGGGGCAGATTGATACTCCTCTTCTGTGTGCATCAATGCGCCTTAACAGCAACTATTTTGCAAAATCGTTTTCAGAAATGGAAAAAACGTAAAAATGAACTATCTAAGAGAAACGCGCAATTAAGTATTTTTTAATTTTGATTAAGTATTTCATTGCAAAAAATGAAAAGTATTGTTGTAAATTAAGTTTAAAATATTTTTTTTTACGAATTTATAAAATTGGAGAGAAAAATTGTAGGGAATTAATATCATAGAAAAGATAATTTTTTGCATTTTCAGATGGTGTGAAAATAAATTTTGCGCTATATTTTTTTCGTAAGTCATCAAGGAAGAACGCAAAAATTGCCCTTAATTTTTAAATTCATTAACCGCTTAACTTACCAGCCCGAGAATACTCGTGCATCGAATTATCGAAATTTTAGTCTTATAAACTAAAATTGAATCATTAATTTGCTTTATAATTTGACACAAAAAATATGTAGGATCCATAAACATCTTAAGTATCCTATGCCTTCTTAGATGAATGAAAACGACAGCCCCTTTCCAAACAAACTAGTGGAGGGGTCATCTTATTAGATAGGACAAAAAGAAACTATTCTGTTAAGTGGTTACAAATTTCAAAAACGTCTCTGAGGTATACATTCTTTCCCTCCAAGCATTTTATATTTACTGACGTGCACACACACACACAATCACACACACACACTACAGCACACACACACATTGCCACAAGCACACACATACACCAATTATTAGATAAATTATTTTCTGAGGCATTATTGTTTCATTTTTCCAGTCTCATTAAAAATTTTGAATTTTGATTAAAATAAAAGTTTGTTACTTTGTTAAACTTTTAAACCTTGGTCTGGAATACAAAGTTTATTGATGAAACACATTTTGTTTAGATCCCACACCTATTAATCATCAGTATTTTCGATATTTCCGTGTGTATCAATGTACCCGTTGTATGGGGCAGATTGATACAAATCCATTTTTAGGGGGAAAAAGTGTAATAAGTATTTTATTCTGTCATTTATGACCAAAACTCGACTGAAATCCTATATTAGATTAAAAAATGCATAAACATAGCGTATTAATTCTAACTATAACCGTTGGTAAAATCATTTTTTAGCTTTCCAAGAAAAGTGTATCAATCCTTCCGCACCCCCCTACTGGCAACTCTGAGAGAGAAGTCAGGTGGTGGGCTGCCAAAGGGTTGCTCTGATTTAGAACCAGCGGGAGAGGTCTCCTCTAAATTATCTCGTATACTCCCTAACACATGTGGAGAAAAAATAAGCTAAATAAGTAAAACGCATCAAGCGTCTCTAGCACTGCTGGAGAAAAAAGTTGTAATAGACAATCTCACGCACATTGCCAGAGTGCTTAAAAAGTGAAAAAAAGTATAAAAAACAGAACTGGAAGAACCAATTGGCACTAACTTTCGTTTTGTCCGAGTGAAAATAATGCAAAATCCACTAACAGAAGAAAATGCATTACCGATTAGAAAATAAAACTAACCGTAAATTAAATATGCAATTCTTTTCAAGAAAATATTTGTTTGTGACCGACTATGATTCGCCGGAATGAAAGGCAGATCAAAATGAAACCGAGCAGAATTTGGCAGTGAGCCAAGGCAGAACGTATTACGGTGAAGTAGAATCAGAAGCTGGAAGGACTACGTTAGATAAGGAAAACCAAATTTGCAATTTGAAAGCCTTTTTTTAACCGATTAACGCAAAAATTGGAATCTACATTTAAGGTTAGAAGGCCACATACAAAATTTCATTTATCTAAGTAATTTTGTTAAGAAATTATTGCGTTCAAAAGTATGGGATTATACAGACCGACAGAAAGTCAAGCCTTTGATGGATTTGACCCAAAATTTTATACGGACCTACAGTCATGATGATAAAACTGTGTACCAAATTTTATCCGTCTAGCTATTCAGGTATTTGAGTTATAATGTTTACATGAACGAGGACGGACAGACTTTTCGTAGACTGATTTCGTCCAAAATTTGATAGAAACCTACAAATTATGTGTCGAGATCACATACCAAATTTCATCTCTCTAGTTCTAATAGTTTCCGAGTTATCGTGTTCACAGACAGACATAATTCCAAAATTGCGTTTTTCGGACTCAGGGAGGTCTAAAACGTGGAGATTCGACAAAATCTCGAGTTCGAATTTTTTGACGATTACAATACTTTCTCTTTGTATACTTCGTATATGAGAAAGTAAAAAGTAAGATGAATCTTTCCTTGAAGACACTTTAAAAATTGCAATTGATCAAATAAAGATGGCAACGTCAGTTTTGAACTTCCGAATTTTTTGTATAAATTTTTCCTGATGACTGAATGGCAAAATATTAATTTTATGCTTGATGAAATAAAGATTTTATTATTGGTATTTCATCATCAGTCAAGTAGGATGAAGTTGTAAAGCTGAAGATTGAAAATTGAGATAAGAACATAATTCTTATTGTCTTGATTCCGCAGAAAACTCTACAAAAGAGTAATGCGTTTGCTTACATAGTTTATATTAATCCCTTCACAATTATTAAATTCACTTTATTCTCGAATAATTTCTGCGATAGTTTAATATCGTGTTAAAATACTACGAAACGCATTAAAATATCACGATTTGTTTTCAAATTGAGCATGTATTGCTACTAATAGTAATAGTTCTGTACTCTTCTACTCTACATGAAAGTCAGTTATGAGAAAAACGTTAGTTTCAGATAGTTTTAAGAGAAAAATAAAATAATCGATAAAAATAAAGAAGGTTTAAATATTTAGAAAATATTTGCAATCATAAAGTAAATTTAGGCATCAAGAGATGATATGCATGTGCTTTAGAGAAGCAGCAAGAGAAATTGGTTGAAATCTACTTTAATGTGCCCCTCGTCCTAGAATAATAATAATAAAAAACCAGTGGGAGTGGTCTCCCCTAAACTTTCTTGTATACTTTCTAAGTGGAGATTCGTAGTGGAGATACTTTCTCTTTGTATACTTCGTATACGAGAAAGTAAAACAAAAAAACAAATAAACCTGAAATCAAATATCTGTTGCCACATTTCAAAAAAATATTACTTTGAAGCAGGCGCGATAAAATAGGCAATGCAATGAATACTAAAGCGAAAATTCTGCTTTGGAATTGAATTCCCAAGAAAACAATTTATACTACCACAACCGTAACAATTGCAAAAGCGCGTGAATAAAAGATTTGCTGAAATAATGAGATCGGTTTGATTTACAACAATAAAAAAATTGTTAACAATTGATGCTTGAAAACATTATTTATTGTTGTAAATAAAATTTACAACAATAACAGATTGCTACCAATACGCATGCGCTTGAGAATCGGATTAAAAGAAATTGAATATGCAATTTGCACGCCTCTTTTTGACGGATTTGGCCCAAACTTTTATACGAACCTACATTCATAACGATAAAACTGTGTACCAAATTTTATCCATTTAGCTATTCAAGTTTTTGAGTTATAGCGTTCACATGACCGCGGACATACAAATAAACAGACTTCCCTTTGACGGATTTTGTCCAAAATTTGATAGAAACCTACAAATTATGTTTAAAGATGACGTACCAAATTTCATCCCCGTAGCTCTAATAGTTTTTGAGTTATCGTGTTCACAGACACACAGACATAATTCCAAAATTACGTTTTTCGGACTCAGGGAGGTCTAAAACGTGGAGATCCGTCAAAATCTCGAGTTCGAATTTTTTGACGATTACAATACTTTCTCTTTGTATACTTCGTATACGAGAAAGTAAAAACTAAAACCTCTTTATCGCAATCCTTAAAGAGTTACCCATTTTTTTTACTTTTTCGAATGCGAATTATTTACACAAATCACTGCTTTTATCAGTATTCGCAAAATTGCAATTAAATGTCTGCTCTTATCAATATTAACAAAATTACAATTAAATGTCTTGCCTTTACAAAATGATTCAAATTCTTAATGGTGCCAAACTCGCCATCGAATCACCAAAACACTGAAATCATTAAAACAGCACTATCTTGAAAAGGGATCGAGAAATAAAATTTCTTACATAAACGTCGTTTTTTATGACGTCAAGGAACCTTTATACCAACTTCGAGGAAATCGAACAACGCGTTAGGTTGTGACTGAGCAACAAACAAATTTACAGAAAGACGAAATGCTGAACCGCCAAACTGAAACAGAGACCTCGCTTCGCTCTGTCAAAAATTTTCGAATGCATTTTAAAATTTCATTCCGGTATTTAATAAGTTAGGATGCAAAATGTAGGAAAGTTGAAACAAAAAATAAATGTAGAATTACCGTAATAACTTCATTAAAAATAAAACTTCCATTAAAACTCTATGAAAATTTTACCACCACTTGGTGCTTAATGTTACATACAATACCAGCTCTTCTGTACCGTGCCCAAAAAATAAGCAGACAAAAAAATATTCCAACGGCGTCGTCTTTATTATCAATTTACTTCGACACATCCAGGAACTCTCGTCAAACATTAATGCAATCTGGGAGCGTTCCAATCAACACGATGGAATGGATTGTTTTGTGGTCGATAAGTTACTCGTTTTTCTGTTCAGTGCTGAGGAAACCAAAATGTCATTTATTTCTTATTGTATTATCTTTATGCTTTTGGTTTCTGTGACTGGAAACACTACAAAAGTTTAGAGCGCAATTCGGTAGCAATAAAAGAAGTCGGAATTTCATTTGTATTCTTTATTCTTCTCCATTGTTTTCGGAAATTTAGTGAATTTGAAAGAAAGTAACCCTTAAAACTCATATTTTGTATAAGGTTTACTTTTACATGTTTTGCGCGTTTCACATTTTATAAGCTCAGAAAAGTTTTAGTATATTTTTGCTTAAATATCGGAGAGACGTCGTAAATTTCAGTGGTTAGTAATTTATAAGATTCTGATAATTTGGCATTTGACAACTGCCTTCTATCCGAATTTGTAAGATAGAGAAGATCCTTCGGACCTTCAGAGCTTTGGCCTTCTATCCGAATTTGTAAGATAGAGAAGATCCTTCGAGCTACATTAATTATTTTAATTTAAAGAAGGAAACACAGTGGTGGCGATTTGGGACGGGGGAGGGGCAGGATGGCCCCACACTTTTTGCGGAAAAAAATAATTTTTATTTCATTTTTAGTTTATTTATTTATTTACTTACAACTCGGCCCGGCTCTGCCTACCCAAGAGGGTGTAAGGCCTTCCACAGGCTTCATTTTTAGTTGCCGTTGCCTATCTCATGACGACCCGCATACCCGGGAGAGTGCAAGACCTTAGAGATCGCCATCTTTAGTTGCCTAAAATTATTGCCAAGTTCTATTTCTCTGTCCCTATTTGTTCAGAAGGCATCCAAAACTTACCATTTTGCAGTTAAATTTTTGTCGTGTCAAACTTTCAAAATTTATATACTTTAAAAAAAATTAATTCATTTCATTCTCAGAATTATTTATGTAGTTAAAAAAATAATAATAATTTACATGATGCTTAATTTAATTTAGCGTAACTCTGCATTGCAGAATTTAACTGTTAAAAAGCCGTGTGCTTACTGCTAGGTGGTTTCTTTATTCAAATCCCGGTTTTAAGAAACAACACTTTAGAAATTGTCCCTCGTGATTGTGAGATTTTTTCCCGTCCCCTTTCTTTCCATTTGCACGTGTGAATTTTTCGGTTGGGCATTGCACAAAACATCTGGGATTCAAAAACCAAAATTCCTTTCCCACGAGTGGGTTATTGTCTTTTTTTTTATCTACGAGAGATTCTCAGCTCGGAAAATGACCAGATGACCACCAGATGCATCCTGTTTTTTGACCATTTCTAGCTCCGCTAATTGGCAATTCGAACCTAAGATCTATGTAAGAGTTGTCGTTTTGTGGAGCTTGATCAGTCCTTAAGAACCATTAAAGGCTAGGGGTGAGCGGAACCCCTGGGGCGAGTTTCCTGCACCTGTTTGAGAGGGGAGGTTATTTTATTTTAACATGTGGGGTCAAAAATCGAAACCTTGATTGGTTGCCTCTATCTGTGTGGGGGAGAATCTGACCAGTGGTGACCGCTTTGGCAAAGTGGAGGAGTGGCTTGTAAGTTTGCTTTTTTGGCGACAAAAATTATCTGTAGTATTAGGCAAAGCTTGGCGAAATTTTTTTAAAGGGTTACTGATAATGGGTAAAATGTGGCTTGGGAAAAAGGCTTGAAAGATAGGTTTACTTTGGCGAGTTGAGGTAGCCAAACGATTGTTTATAAAAGGATATTTTTTGGGATTTTAGATTAATCAGAAGTTGAGAGGTTAATCAGGATGAGATAGACAGAGAGTGTGAGAAAGAGCCCTGGAGCCTAGATTAGGAATTAGCAGCGAAGATGCGAAAAGGTGTTTTCTTCGGGACCTGGGTAACCTGGTTTGGTGAACCTGGGTTTTGTGAAGCTAACTGGTTTTGGAAGCTAGCCCTTTGTTTTATCCACGTACGTACCGAGATATGATGCATGAACAGACCATCTTGAGTTATTGTCCCTCATGTAGAACATTTTTGGCGGACAAAATTGCCACTAGTAAAGTTGGCATGTTGCGTGTATAAAAATACTGCCATTACTGGTTCAGGCGGTAAGCGTTGCGTCGACATGGCGGCACACTAACTTCCTCACGGAGACAGGCCTCAGATGTGAATCTGCCCCGCTATATGGAAGGCTTGCTATTATTGCTGCACTCAGCTCCAGAGTTTACCAAATTTCCAGTCAGTCGAGAGCAGTGAGAGAGTTCCAGAATAGTGTGTTTCACCCGGCTGGTCATCATGGAAGTGTGGTAGTGTCTGACTTGCGGCCCCTGTATATCATGCGTCTGCCTGGCCCGTGTGCAACATCCACTCCGCGTCATTTAAAATTCAGGACACTGTGATATTTTCCTGGCGAGCGGAACCCTTGGCCCTCTCCCCTACCTCCACTGAGAGCTGTAACCATGTGATAAGTACAAAATTTCAATTTAATGATAGTTTTATCTTTGAATGATTTGATAATTTGTTATGGGGATTGAAATAGTTTAAAATTCTGTGATGCTCAGCTATCAGATTTAATGGGGGGGGGGGGAAATTCATTATTATTTTGCTTGATTCCTGTTTTAATTTAAAAAATTGTGAGAAATGGTACTTCTTTACTGAAATTAATATATATGGATTTACCATGAAACACTACTTATAAAAGTGTTTAAGTGTTAAAGGGTAAAATTCTAAGAAATCTTATTGAGATATTTATAATGCTAAACTTAAATGTTATGTTTTAATTGCTGAGATCTATTTGTGATGATTTAGATTACTAAATTTAAATGTATAG
This sequence comes from Araneus ventricosus, assembly GCA_013235015.1. Classification (NCBI taxonomy): domain Eukaryota; kingdom Metazoa; phylum Arthropoda; class Arachnida; order Araneae; family Araneidae; genus Araneus; species Araneus ventricosus. The sequence continues at coordinate 4,468 of BGPR01042307.1, read as the reverse complement.
CTTTGATTGCTATATCCAATTGCAAAGTTATGATTTGCTGAAAACATTTAAAAGGTCTTAATGTTAGCTTGAATTTAAAAATTATTGTTTTCCTAGGAGCTAAATTTTAAAAATGGTAAAATATCTAAGCAGCTAAAGTTTATGGCAATTACTGTGTGAATGTTTATGAGAAAAATTTCTAAGATTGCAAATGTTAATTTAATTACATGGATTCAAAATCAAAATGTGATTGTTTTCTGATTGAAGTAATGATTAGAAATAGATTTTGATTGATTGGATTTATTTAGCAAGTGTATGGGTTAAGAATATTACATGTATTGTTGTGTATTGGAGTTTTGATGAGATGTTTTATTTTCATTTGATTCTATGTGTTTATTGAGGTGGAGTCCCCTCTAAATTTTGAAATTTAACGTTGCATAGTATTATCTGCATAGTCAATATTTTTTTTCTTAAATGTATTGTTTTAATTTTATTACTGTCAAACCAAATAAACGTTAGTTATTTTTAAAAGTCAAATCATGTGTTTGTCATTCATTCATGCATGCTGAGTATCATAAAGAAAGTATTCATGAATCTGGTATATTTTTGAACCTTGGGTATTTAAAAGTAAAACACAACGCATAATTGTATTTGGAATTTTACAGGATTAAAATACAAAATTTAATGATGTGATTAATTGCTTGATGCAATTTGACTTAATATGTGACTGTTACAACAGCGATCTAAATTTTGATCATGAGTATTAATTACTGGTTACATAGTAATAATTATTATTAATTATCAAAATTTACAACATCACATTTTGCCGTCTACCGGTACTTTTAGTTATCTGTAATTTTTTTGCCCCCTCCCCCTACTTATAACTCCATCCAATGACAGCCACTGAGGAAACAAGCATTGCAAATTCAGTATAAAATCAAAATTCAAAATAAATTAGCTTTATTTGAATCTACTGATTCGCGTTTAGCTGATTTTCATACAAAAAATGCGCGATAATTAACTGGAAGACAAAGTAGAGTTGAAAAATGCGATGTAGAATAGGTAAAATTAGGAAATGTTCATAAAAATTTAGGCAAAGCCCAAAAGTTATATACAGGGTTACCACTTATATCCGTTACACCCCCTTAAAATTTAAACGGTAACAGCTTAGGCCATAAAGTTGGTGTCTGGGTATAGTAAAAAGGCTATGCGCTACTCGATGAGACAACTTACAACGCCATCTATCGGCAAATTTTGGAATTAGCTGCCCTATCTCGTAATCGGGGAAAGATACAAGAAAAAAAGTCAATTAGAAAGTTTTAGAGCACTCTCGATTTAGTACGAAAAGATACCTTGCGCAGATTAATTCTCAAAACAGAATGTAAAAAATGAGCATTTATTTTATCACGATTTCGAAAATTGTCATGTCATAAAGAGTGGAAGAAAGAAATTGAGACACGTCGCTGTCTTCTGGATCATTTATTTATATTGCTCAAAATGCTCTCTGTTAGCCACTATACACATTTGCAGTCTGGACTGGATTTCTCGCTTCGCTCGCGTTTCACGACGCCTTGAAAATCACAATCAAACAAATGTTCATTTTTTGCATTCTGTTTTGAGTATTAATGTGCGCAAGGTATCTTTTCGTACTAAATAGAGAGTTCTCTACAACTTTCTAATTGACTTTTTTCTCGTATCTTTCACCGTTTACGAGATAGGACCTCTAATTCCAAAATTTGCCGATAGATGGCGTTGTAAGTCGTCTCATCGAGTAGCGCATAGCCTTTTTACTATACCTAGACACCAACTTTATGGCCTAAGCTGTCACCGTTTAGAAGTTAATGGGGGTGTATCGGATATAAGTGGGAAGCCCTGTATACCGAAATTTTGAGATAAGTGGAAATGAAATAAAAAAAGGCTAGTTTAGTGAAATGAAACTGAACCTTCTGAACACTAAGCTCGGATTGTGGATCACATTGATTTTTCTCATATAGAGATGGTATGCTCGGAGGCAGATTTCGAATATGGCCAACCTAGGCCATAGTCTAGGGCGCATTCGTCGGGGGAGGGTGGCTCATACACAGAAGAAATAAAACCAGAATTTTACAGATTATTTTGAAAAGGCCGTATAAAATGATTTTTTTTAAATCGACATTCGATGCATTAAATATATTGAGCGATTCATTTTTTTGTCTTCAGTGGACCTTTGCACTTCTTTGCATTGAAATGGGTTTAGTAAGATCTATTCACTAGTATAATGGCCCTCCTTTCGAGCCTATTCGCGGACAGAAGTACGAAAGAAGAAATTCTAGTTGGTATTTCAGGAGATTTCAAGAAATTCCATGGAGTAATTTTGTAGGTGTTAATGTTATGTTATTTCATAAGTAGTGTAATTTTTAATAAAAAATATAATGCGTTTAGAAGATATAAAGATTGTATTAAATTGTTGACTTCTCTACTCTACTTGATAAAACCAATTTTCCGGTTTATCGATCCAAAATGGAGGCATTTTTACACTCACTTTATGCAACTCAGTTCCATCTTCTTTTCCGTCCACAATCGACATTTTTGTTTACAGGAACGGGTCACCAATGTGTTGATTTCTACTTATTTAAACATGACAGAAGCAAATAATAAAAATGCGAATACTCCATTTAAACTTTTTATTCCTTTCTTTTCGAGAAAAATCTCGAAAGAAATTTCTATAAAGAAAAATTAACAAAACTCAAAGAACTACTTTTTTCTACTGTTGCCACAAAAAAATATAATATGGTGAACAAAAGTAAATATGATAATAAATAAATGTTATAAATATAAAGAAAAAGATATTCACAAACAAATGTTAAATGTTGCTTAAGCTATAATTCAGCCACTACAAAGTGCTTATATATTTCAGAAATAAAAAAAAAACTATTGTATATTAAATTGAAAACTATATATTAACTTTTTCGAGAGAGAGAGGCTCAGAATATGCTGCGGCCTATGGCGTAGAAATGTGTAAATACGGCCCAGGACATGCTGCAGTTATATTCGAAATGAAAATACAGTGCACTCCCGATTATCCGGGTTAATCACCGGGAGGGATCGCACGGACAATAGAAAAACACGGATAATCCGAAAACTCCTGTTTATTACAGAAAAAATCAACATCAGTACAAAAATATAAAAATTACTTACATTTGCCTGCTGCATAACATCAACATAGGAATTTTCCTTTTAACATTTACTGCTTAAAAAAATCTGTAATGAGTCTTTGCTTCTGCTCTTTGTTCATCTCTTGTCGTATATCGACACATATTTTACGAACCGCAGTAATGTCACCGTAATCAAATCCTCTTTGTCCCATATAATCTAACAAAGTTTCCACAGATTATAGAGCAGCAGAATGAGAAATTGTATTTCCCTCATTTAGTACATTTTCTGCATTAGTACTAGCTGATTCTCCATTATCAAGTTTTTGAAGGATTTCTAATTTTTGTTTAACATTTAAAACGTTTCGTTTTCGTTTCACATCACTCATTTTTACCAGTAAAAAATCTCACGCTACTAACTGACAATAAACAAGACGCAAAAACTAAAGGAACACGTGCAAAAGGGAAAGAAGACGAAGAAGTTAAAGAATGACGTGTCAGGAAGAAGCGTGTTCGTACGAGAATGAGCTAGCAGGAAGTGGATGATTCATTTCTCGGAAGATTAGGGGTTGAACCGGTAGAGATAGCACGTGGAAGAAAAAAATATATATTCTTTAGCCTCCGCCGTCACGGCTCACTAGTTTCACGGAATGAATCTCTCAATGGAACATCAACATCGATTTTGCATGCATGATAAGCGTGAAAATGTTTCTCTTTAAATTTTTTTGTGAGTCCGGAATGAGCCGGATAATCGAGAGTATACTGTAACTGGTCTATACGAAACTTATCGGAAGAACTGGAAATCGTAGTTGAACCTCATTCGAAGAAAACAATTTAAGCTAATGAAGAAGCAGAATTGTAACAGACTGCGTTCACATTTGAGAAGACTTATCAACAAACAAGCAGGCATGTGAGAAGAGAATGGATTAAATACTTTATAAACTGAAAAAAAAATTAAGGATATTCGAACCTCTAGTTCTAAACATCGTGTCATGATAATGTTTTTTTTAGCTCGTTTCATCTGCCTTTACATTATTTTTAGAAACTTAGTTTTAATTATATAGCAAAAACGTGCACACAAAAAATGTATTTAATATCGTTGTAACACGCGTGTGTGTAAAGCAGTGAAGAGTATTGCAGTAAAATATACTTCAGATATTTTTTAAAAATTATTGTTGCACAAAATCTTACCGTGGGTGTATGGTGTAAACAGTCCAACACGTAGGATAATGGAGAATGAAGGTTTATTTACAAATATACAGGAAAACACGTAGAACAGGTACAGGAAACAATAGTCCTTGCACAGATTACCAATGTAAATAGACAACCATTCACAGGTAATGACAGTTCAGCACTTT
>BGPR01042306.1:0-13306 GCA_013235015.1 Araneus ventricosus | reverse complement strand
ATTGAGTATAATGATGTATTTACAATGAAGAATTAACTTAGGTAGAAGACTTAAGTGATATTGGGATAACTGGTAAAGATCTATCGAGCTTTGGAATGAGTAGACCGCGTAGGATAGAGGAAATTATTAATGACCTAATGCAGAAACTGCCCTACGATACAGAAGAATTGCAACAGCGATTAACTTAGTTCGCTCAACGATTGAACTCAGGACAAAGAAAACGTTTTCGATAGTGTTTTGCAACAGATTGAAAGTAGTGAAGGTGGTTGTTTCCTCCGGATGTTTCCGGTGATACCGGGAAATCTTTCCTTCTAATCTACTCAAATTCAGAAAGACAAAAAATTGCTGACGCAGTAGTGAGAGCTGTAGAATGTTATACCATTGTAAGCTGTCGGTTTGGAACGAATGTACAATATCCCAAAAAAGAGCAGTTGAAGCGTTAAATCGAACCATGAAAGATATTAATAACACCCAAAGTATCAAGGGAGGGATGGCGGCATTGATGTCAGGCAATTTTAGACAGATTGAACCTTTAATAACTAGGAGACACCGGTGGATGAATTAATTGCATGTTTAAAGAAGTCTCCGTTATGGGAGCATATCAAAAATTTTTATCTCACTACGAATATGAGAGTTCAACTGTTCAACGACACTGAATTAGAACTAATATTTTGAAAATTGATGAAGGTCGGTTTAAAAGAAATTCAAACAGTGTATTCAATTGACAGGGTAATTTTTAAAAATTGTTCATAGTATAGAGGAACTGATAGACAAGGTTTATCCTGCACCGCAAGCTAGTATGAGAAATTGAGAATGGTTGTGGAATGGGTAATTTTGGCACTGACTAATGAAAGTATATGTCAGATAAATGAAAAACAATATGTCACAAATGGAGAGATGTATTACAGAATAGGTATCTGTAGATACGGTAATGGGCAATAACAAGTAACATCATAGTATCATCAGAGTATTTCCGAAGCATTTAGGGTTGCCTCGCATCCCATTTTGAAAATGAATTTGTTATCAAGAGTCAAGGATCAAAGAGTCAAGCCATGCATGGTAATGTGACCAAACACGTTAAAGTGGGACCAATAACCTAGAAATATGATGGTTAAGTTATTAAGAATACTGTAGGTAGCATTATTTAGATCACATTATTTATTTTATATGTCTAAATGCCCATGTGGATGAGAACATATCTCAGAAATGCTAAACAATCTAAATTCTTTCTCTAAAGTACCCTAATTTGAGGCAAAAATACTTATATATAATATTATATAAAAATTCTTATCACTTTATCTTTTTATATCATTTTAAAGCTTATAATTATTTTATGGATAGATCGAAACATACAAGAAAACAGAAAGCTCTTATCCGCTGCTTTAATTTAAAGAATGTCCTCTAAAAAACAAAAGGAAATGAAAGAAATAGGTTGAAATAGAAAATATCTATCAATTTACCTCTTCTTATAAGTAAATTAAGCTTAAAAAGTCCTTATTTTTTTCAATACAATTACAATGATGTCGATATATTCTTCTTTAAAAATTGATATAACAACGATATTAAGACAGACGAATAATGATAATTTAAAACTTCTATTTTTCAGATTTCCTTTTTAGTTTATTCAGATATAAATTGTGTTAAGTCTAACTAATAGACAATATTTTCCGAAGATGCTTTGAGATTTACAAATACAATTCTTGTTCTTTTTAATTCAGTTAAATTAATAAAATTTTTATTATTTTCATTATTCTTTCTTGTCACGATAAATTAATTTCGGAAGTTAAAAAACAATCTCTAGGGCACTAAATTTAAATTCTTCACACCGAAGCTCAATTAGCAACAGCTCGAAGCGAAATACAAAACTAGATAAATACAAAGCTTTGAAACTCTTTAAAAACGATACTTTAACATTTATAAGTTTAAAAAAGCACAAGCAATTTTATTCCTTACACTAATCTTTAGATTCATTACAGCAATACATTCAGTTAACAGAGCTTATAAAAAATATAAGATTTGAGAGAAAATTTTAATTAAACCTATGTGCTTTTGCTACGTTTAGAGATATAAATAAAAGAGATAAAGATATAAATGCTGCAGCTGTAAGTTTAAGACCTCAAAAAACCGTATGGTGTATGTCTCGTATTACATATTTAATCTTGATAAACTCAAAACACTGTTCATTAACTTTGTTTAGGATCATTAGGAGAAAATAGAATATTTGCAAATTTTAAAAATCATTATCCGAACTCGATTAGAGTTTTTTTCTTAGTTAAAAGCTTTAAAGATATTTGTAATTATATTTTCCCACTTTTTATTCTTTTCATCCTTTGGCGTTAAAAGGGTGATGAAATATTTCAGCAAAGAAATCTATATTTAAGATTCCATTGAACTGAAATAAGTAAGCAAATGCCCATTTTTCTTGGATGATCTAAAAATGTAGCTATTCTTAAGAAGAATTCTCAAATAATTTGGTCCCATTGCTTAAATGGTTTGTACGAATTAAAAAATTGCACAATTTAATTAGAGTGCTCTTAGGTTTCGTTCTTTTCATTATTTTTTGTAGTTGCATCTTTTACTATTTGCCATCAATATATTGTCTTTTTCTTCGTTATTATGGCAGAAATCAATTTCATTTTCTTGTATACGAAGAATATACTAAAGGATAATATTGTAATCGTCAAAATATTCCATCTCCGGAATTTTCTAAATCTCCACATTTTATTCCTGTCTGAGTTCGAAGAAACCGTTTCTAAAATGATTTCTGTCGATCTGTCAGTGAACAAGATAACTGAGAAATACAACATGTTTTCAGCAGACGGAACAGCTAGAATTTGGTATAAGTGGACTTCAATCAAATTTTGGACGAAATCTATCAATGAGAAGTCTGTCGATCTGCTGACCATGATAACTCAAAAAACGCAACGAGCTAGGATAAAATTTCGCATATTATTTTTAACACCAGACTTGTAACTATTGCTACAAAATTCGTCCGGTGAGTGTATGGTGAAAGCAATCCAACAAGGAGGATAACGGAGATGTACAAATTAGCAGCACACAGAGACAGCAAATCACTAATAAAAGCAGTAAGAAATCTTTCAATAGCGCTTAGCTTACCAGCTCACACCGCAGACAAAATTTCTAAGACATTCCTTTCCCTTGTTTGCAGCTCGGTATTTACAACCTTTACGACATGGCTTGAGGTCACATAGAAAATTCCAGAACAATCCTCATAACTCCGTTCCTAATAGAGATAGAGCAACAATTCTTGTATTTTCTGAATTCTTCATTTTGTCTCCAAAATGATCGCCAAGTTTGTCACTAAGGTGGGGGCAATTGGCTTCCATTCCCCCGGCATCCAATAAAAATCTCTGTAAATATCTCTTTTCAAACGTAAGATTATCAGGGCTAGGAAGCGACATAACATTTTTGTAACAATGTGTAGAACTTTTTAATAAAACTGCCGAAAAGTTGACGGTCTGTCAGTTCCTTTATCCGCATATATGTGAGCGCGAAAAACTCCAAAACGCAACAAGCTAGATAAATGAACTCGCCATAAAGTTTTGACATCAATGTTGTAGATCTGTCTCACATTTGGGACGTTGTAAATCAAATAGAAGAAGCTATGCTACGAGATTTAACACAAAGAGGACCATACTTAATCAGTTTTTCTCTCTCTCAAGTTAATGTATATCCCGTAAATGGATTTTATGGCTCACTATATTTTTTAAAGCCGATATAACAATGTAGGGAGATCCTGAAATCTCAAATACCTGACAAATCACTGTTCATCTTTCAAGAGAGATGTCACAGCATATAGCAAATCATCATGCAATTGCTAGAAAGAGGGAACGGTTGTTATTACAAAAGTTCACAGCATATAGCAAATCATCATGCAATTGCTAGAAAGAGGGAACGAATTCAAAAATTTTCTGGTGGAAATTTAAAATAAAAAAAACATTTCTATTTTTCTTATTCATTATTTTTGATTAATTAAACTTAGTGCGAGATTCTTTGAATAAATGGTTTTCATTCCTTTTTTCCACAGGTAATAATAAGCATCTATATGGTGATACATGTTTGGTTCAAAAAAATTACAGTGGATTGCCAATTTAATGGGGACACTTTAAAATTTTCATATTTTTTCGAAAATCCTCCGAAACTCTGCATGGATTTTCTTAGAATTTGGAACATGTAGATATTAGGCTTGAACTCAGATTTTACAGTAAAGATTTGGTCACGAGAGTATTTAGGGGACCTACCAAAAAGTGATGAAGACAAAGAAAATACCGACTCGTCCCGTTTCAAAGAAAACTGATAACGTGATGAAACTTTCAACAATGGTTATGCTTGATGTGCATAGTATTAGCATGCAATTTCGTAAATTTTTCATAAATATTCGGTGGATAATATGGTTTTCTTAAAAAAATCCTAAATTTTTTCTCATGTTTTATGCTTATAACATGCAGAGTTTCCCACCAAATTATACGAAACTTACAGAATACTTGACAATATGTAAAAGATGTGTGGTATTAAAATTAGAATTAATGAGTATTTGTAGTAAATAATTTTTTACTGCGTATGGGTGAAATTTTAGTTAAGTGTGGTAAAAATTTTCTCACTTGAAATAATTCATAATAATAATGGTGTAAAAAAAGTTTAACAAAAATTTTGTTTAATTTTAATATAATTTTTATTTATACTCGTATATCTATCAAAAAATTGAAATTCTAATACGGGAAAGTTAACAAAATATATTTGTGTTTATTACGAAAATAAAGCAGTTATACAATAAAACTAACACTATTTGAGATCGCGCAAGAACTTTATTACAAACCCTGTGAACTTATAGTTATTTTATTAATTTTAGACGTTAAAGAAGAAATGAGATTTTTGGCGCTTCCTATTGGTATTTTTGCTGTTTCTGTAATAATGCCAAAAGCAAATAAACTTTTGAATTCCAAAAGGAACAATTAAAGTTTTTGCTTTATCAGAAAAATTGTCTAGCCTATCTATATCCAAAGAAATAGCAAGATCTAAAAAAACAGTTATAGCAAAAACCTTTTGAAGTTAAAGATGAGTATGGAAGCAAGGCTCTTAAGACAGAATTAAAACTCTGACACCCACGTATAAAGATAGAGTTCTGAAATTAACCTCGACCAGAAAAAACATAGTAAGGTAAGAATGGTTAGTTTAAATGTTTAGAGAAAAACCCTTTTGTAATATAGTTAACGGATCTGGAGATTGCCAGTACAAAACGAAATTATGTAAACCTCCTATATTAACGAGATACAAAACACAGTTCATAATTTGCAAAGCAAGTTTCAGCCAGGGAAGATCAATGGTTGCAAGATACTTTTCTCTGCTGAAAAGAAATTGGAGTCCTAATGGCTAGAAGTATCATTGGGAAAATTAAATGAGATGAAAGGAATCATCGAATCTTCAGTTGGATGGTGGATATGTTATATCATGGGACAGCTTTGAAGTAGAGAGCGTGGAATACCTTTCATGTCTTTTGGAATAATAAACTCAGAAGCAAATTTATAGACACAATCACTAACCATTCTTCATCAGTTACATGTGGAGACGCTTGGGTTATATCCAACATTGGCAGTCAACTCTTGAATGCGAGAACTACTCGAAGTTACTTTCGACAGATGATTACGTGTTCAACTGGCTTGTGCAGGACTCAAAAGGACGAACTCATATTGGTAATAAACTAAACTTTGATAAAACATAAAAAGGATTTGAAATAAAATGAGAGAGAGAGCGAACAGACACAGCACACATTTTTTCAAAGCCCTACTGTACAGAAGAGCATGCGAGGGAGGTCAAGGTCTACAACTGCGATCTTTACTCAACGAGTTTTAGCTTTGAGTGCAGAGCACCCCGTACCGGTACTTTTTTAAACACTCCTCGCTTTTTTTTTGCCCTGAAATAAAGTGCTATAAAATAAAGTAAAATAAACGAAGAAAATTATTTTATATATTTCCTTTAAAGCCAGTTATTGATAAAAATAGATTCGAATGTAAAATTGAAAAAATACTAATTTTATTACATAATTTTACTTAAAATACTAAAACTCACATTCACAGAGTTATTTTTCAGATTCAAACTTCTGATTCATTATAGAAACACATGTGGTTAACAAATGTGATAGAAGAAAATGTTTCAAAGAAAATTTTTATAATACCCATTAGTTTTTGCTTCACTCGGAAATTAAAATAGAAAATATAATTTACTCATGCTGCAGCTGTAAGTAGATCTCCGAAAATAAGTATCGTGTGTCTTTTATTACATACTAGCAGAGTACACGGCGTTGCCCCAGTCTTTTTCAGGTCAAAATCTTTTGTAAGACCGGAAGATGAATTATTATTCATAAGCAACTAAATGTTTTTTATTGTTGTTTTATTGCGAGAATCAATTTTTTTATGAAAAGATCCATGAATAAATGGTTCAAATATTTCTTTAATTTATCTTATATCATAATATATAATATTACATATATTTCTTGCATTATTAGCCAATTTTGGGGGCATCTTATTATTTTAGGAAAGCTGACCATAAAACTTTCATGCTAATTGATCCATTTCCTCAATGTATTTCAATGACTGACCTCCACTCAACGCAGATGGGTGCGATATAGGTCTCATAGTTTCTCATTACAGTATTCTTTTTTTGTTGTTGTTGAACAATGTTGGAGTCATTTATTAAATAATATATTAGCAATTAACGTGTCTAACTCAACTAATGAAACATGTTTCTCCAAAATTACTCCCGCCGTTCTAAATAAACATTTCTCTATATCTTATCGGTAGTTATCATCTTAAAGGTTTGATTTAAAAAGATGTAACCCCTCCATATTTTTAGTTCGACATGTTGAAACCTGCGAGTTAAGTTTCATTCCGATCAATCCATTTTTTTTTTACGTGTATTTAAGAGACATTGCTCTAACCTACCCTAATGGACTGTCTTAGGGTTTATTTACCTCAATAGTGCTTCATTTCGGTTAAAAATGAACATGCGTGCCAAAGTTTCATCAAAGCATTCCGTAGTATCGAGTTTTGTGTCAATCGGCTTGTATCTTTGCTCCACCCTACTTGAGGTTTTGAGTGAGTATTTGTGCTTTTATTTGCTTTGTGAGGAATATTGCCGCATGTATTTAAACGATTTTGTCCTACCCTAACGTCGAAGATTTGGTTAGCGTTTATTTAGCCCTGCGGTATTTATTTAGTTGGCTAATTAGAAGTATATGTAACAAAAATCATCAAATTCTCCTTAGCCGTATCCAACAGTATGTCAATCGGCCCAAGGGTTTACATGTATTTTGAGTATTTTCCCTCAACCTACTCTGAGGAATTTGATTAGCTTTTATTTACCCCTACAGTTCTCTTAATCAACCTGTGAGCAACATATGGACCCTGTATCATCAAAATTTCCGTATTCGTATCAAATTTCATGTCAATCGGCCCATTTGTTAGAGGTATTTAAAAGAATGAATACCATCCTACTCTAAAGGAATTGTGTTAGAGTTTATTTACCCATAAATTATTATTAATCAGACTCTAAGTAACATACGTACAAAATATCGTCAAAATCGCCCCATCCATATCCACCAGCATGTTAATCGACCCTACAATGAACGTACATTTTGACAATTTTGCTCACCCTTCTCTGAAGAAATGAATTATCGTTTATTTACCCAGGCACTCCTTTTAGTCAGCCTAACAGGAATATATGTACCCACTGTCGTTCAAAATTGTCCCAGTTATATCAAGTTACATGCTAATCAACCCTTTTGTTAGAGGTATTTAAAAGCATGAACGCCACACTGATCTAAAGAAATTGTTTCAGAGTTTATTTGCCCATAGAGTATTTTTAATCAGATTGTGAGAAACTTATGCACAAAACTCGCCCCAGCCATATCCAACAACATGTTAATCGACCCTACATTTTACGTGTATTTTGAAAATTTTTCTACACCTATCTCTGAAGAAATGGATCACCGTTTATTTACCCAGACACTATCTTTAGTTAGCCTAACAGGAATATATGTGCTCACTGTCATCAAAATTGTCCTAGTTATATCAAGTTTCATGCCAATCGACCCATTTATTAAATGTATTTAAATTATTTTATCCACACTACCCTGATAAATTGGATTAGCCATTATTTTCCCCTATAGTACTTTTAGTTGCCTAATTAGAAGTATGCGCACTAAATTTCATAAAAATCGCCCAGGCCACTCAAATCTGCAATCGTGGCAATCGACCTATTTTTTGCATGTATTTTGGAGACTTTTGCCATCTCTACCCAGAGGGACTATGTTAGAGCTTATTTGCTATTATAGTGCTTCAAGTCGGCTAATGAGGAATCTGCGTACAAATTTTCATAAAAATTGATGCAGCCATTGCTACAACAGTGATTCTATAACAAACATATGTAAATACAAACATATATACATATATACAGACGTTGAGTTTTATATATATAGATTAACTGATATATATAAGGCGTTGCTCGAGATGAAAACAATTTCATGTCTATTTTTTAAAATTATTCATAATATTTTAATGCAAAATATACTTTTATATAAATTATTATTATTATGCAAACAATTCTCTTAAAGTCTGCAACTTTTCTAATTAAAATGAAAATAATAAATGCACCAAACAATTTTGAAATCCCATATCTTCTCAAAAAACTACAGATTGTACCAAACGATTTTTACAAAAAGACGTAAGTTATTTTCCCATAAATTAATAATAATTTCAAATAATGATACAAAATTTCATTAAACTTTGAGTGTGGTAAGTCGGAGATAAATAAATGAAATGATTTAAAATATCTATATTTCGTTCAATACAAATGGCAACTCTAAAAATTAAGTATTCTTTTCTATTTTTAAATAACGAAAAACTAAGAATTTTGTTAATTGCTTCGAAACTTTCAGTAAACCCATTTTGCTTCACAGAATTTGTGAGTAAAATTTGAAGAAAATCTATTCAATAGTTTATACTTGTATAGCATATAATCTTTTCGTGATTTTTCACTTTTATTTATATAGATTTAATCTTTGTAACTTCAAAATACTGCTCAGAGAGTTGCTTCTCGATCAAAATGTGTGTGAGAAAACAAGATTTTAATGAATTCCAAAAATAATTAGGCTTACTCGATTTGAATGTTTCTCTTAATTGAATGTCTTAGAGGTTTTTCTTACTTTTTTTAGTTCTGTTTATTTTCTTTTTGTCCTTTGTCTTCATATTAGTTTCTCATTAATGTCTGTGAAGCATTTCAATGCGAATTCATATTAAATTCTTGTTAAACAGATATATCCGGAAATGTCTATTTTTGCACTTAATTAAATTCTACCTGAAAAACTGTTGTTGTTACTTTGTTTAAGAGGAATTCAAGAAAAGTGAGCCGTTACTGCGTAAAGGATTTAGAGAAATTCAAAGTAAAATTACAATTAACAATTTAAATTAGAACGCTCCTCTAACAATCTTATTTTCAATTTAAAATGCATTTTCTACATTTTATTATGAATTTTGTCTTCCTTTTTTTGTTAGTGATAAGTTTGAATTTATTTTTTTAATTACAGAATAGATGGATAAATATTCTAAAGCGATTTTTCGTTTGAAACTAGTTTTCCAATGTATTTATTTATTCAGTAGTTAATAATTTTACATTTTAATAGTTATCCTAAGTATTTCATCATGAGATATTGTGTTTGCTATTCATTTGTTTTATACTTTTTTCTGTTTGACAAAAATACGGAAACATATTAAGAAATATGAATTTTTTTACAATATGCTAAGTACGATCTCATAATTAAATATCAGCCTACGTCATAGATTTTCAGAAAATAATACAAAATATTAGAAAAAGATAATAAGATAGGTAGAAGCAGAAGACATTTGCCATCTAACAACAATGATGTTCTAGTGGTCAGATTCAGAATAAAAACAATCACTCTTTTCCTATTGTTTCAATTTATGTTTCAATGTTAGGAGGTTGAATGTTACAGTTGGAAATTAAGTTAGTACTTGCGCAGAGTTCATCGGGATTATTTGAATTCGTAGAGACAATTTTTCTATTCTCTTAAAAAAATTATTCTTATGCTGGAAACATCAATTCCTTGTACAGGGTGGTCATAAATTATTGAACACATTTCAAAAATAAATTTTTAAAACCCTATTATGTAGCAACTTCGTTATTTCTTAAATGAGAGAGTATCTCTAATTATTTTTCCAGTTAGGTAGCGCGCCGTTACGGCCCACTAAATCTGCTGCAGCAGCAAATTCCCAACGCAAGTGTCAGAATGTCTCTCGTGCAGCAGAAGGCACATCTCTGGTTCCACTGGCAAATCAATTTTGACAGTTCAAAGATGTTCTCGCTTAGAGTATAGATTTTGTTAGCCTTTAAGTAAAAACTCCATCAAGCGTTGGTATGACGAAGTTGTTGAACGAGTGAGGGATACTTTCACTCATTAATTGCTCATACCAACACTTAATGGAGTTCTTACTTGGAGACCGACAATTTCGATACTCTACCCGAAAACGTCTTTTACAATTGATCTGCTTTCGTGGAACCATAGACGTGTCAGACGTGACTTCTACAACACGGTAGCCATTTTGACACTTTCCTTGGAAATCTCCCACTGCTGCAGATTTAGTGCACAGTAACGGCGCGCTGCTTATCTGAAAAAAAACATTTTGAGCTACTCTCTCATTTAAAAAAACGAAATTGCTACATTATAGGTTTGTAAATTATTTTTTGAAATGGGTCCAATAATTTATGACCACCCTGTTTATTTGTAATTACTGTTTTATTGAATCACCTCTATCTGCCAAATAATAAGAATAATCTAAAATATTGAAGCTCTATGTTTGCATAACTGCAGGAACAGCAAAGGAGACATATTTTTTTAAATATAATAAACGTAAAATATATCTGGAGGTTAACTCGTTTTTTATCTCACTTCATTTTCCATCTTATTTAGTAGATCATATCTTTGATTTTTTTATTTTTTTATCTTTCTTCACACATATTTCCTTATTGGGTTTATGTTTTCGATATCTTGTTATTTCTTATTTAGTAAAAAAACACTTTAATGGTGCTTTTGCAATTTGCTCTCATTTATTAATTTTTTGCTCAGCTCTATTCGACCAAACATAGAAGTAGATGTTTTACATTATTTCTTCTTTTAAGTTTCCAGTTTACTCAGAGATCTGAAAAATAAGCTGCTCTGATAGGCATGGTACTTGCTGAAGGCTATCAAACAGATTTACATATTTTCCGTAAAATGTGCTCTTTTATAATTGTGGATTAAAAATAACAATTTTTTTATTTGCTTCGTTACTTTTTTCTTGCTTTTGAAAAAGCTGGTATTAGTTATTTTTTCTGATAATTAAATATATCGTCAAATTTCCGACGTCTTGGCTGATTAATAAGGAGCAAAAATGTAAACATAATAAAGCAAGGAAATGAAAGAAACTTGATTTAAGTTTTAAGATAATTAGTCAGTGTGTTTTCTTACATGATTTTTATTTAAATAT
Source organism: Araneus ventricosus (assembly GCA_013235015.1). Classification (NCBI taxonomy): domain Eukaryota; kingdom Metazoa; phylum Arthropoda; class Arachnida; order Araneae; family Araneidae; genus Araneus; species Araneus ventricosus. The sequence goes on along the minus strand of BGPR01042306.1, from coordinate 1,748 downwards.
TAATATTTCTTCGGAAAAAGGTACGAAAGAAGAATTATCACTTGTTAAAATTATAATAATTCAAATAAATTGATTACTGTTTCAAAAATATTATCTATGTAAATTAATATTATATATTCTACATTAATATGTATTAAGATTTTTTGTATATATTTTGAATGTTTCTTTCTTAGCAAATTGAAAGCGCTAACTTTGAGCCTAGGTTGCTAGATCAATCGAATATAGTTAAATTTCTTTTCATTTTTGGTGATTTTATAAAACAGCAATTGCAAGCAAACCTTCACAATTTTCCATTCTGTATAACCATTCTTCGGAATTACTCATTAGATTGTTTCTCTCATTAGACCGACAAAAGAATAAGAATGTGCTCCCCTCGACTATCTCGTACACTTCCAGATTTTGCCGCCTTTCGTGTTTAGCACCGCCGTAAAGCGTCGAGAATCTGATATGCATTTTGGACACCTTCCCAATGATCTATTGGACCCATAAAAATCTTTAAATTTCATTTATCTAGCTGGCTCAGGCTAATTCTTCGCGTTCATATACTAATGAAAAGATTACAAAAATTGTCCGGCGGGTGTACGCGAATGCAGATTAAGAAGCAGGATAATAAAAAAATAAAAGATCTTTATTCCACAAGGCTTTCAGCAAAAACACTAACGTGGTACAGGAAACAAAACTTTACAGCTCTCGTACAAATTTACAACAGAGATCATCAATAAATCTCAGAAACAGCACTTTCAATAGCACTCAAATGTTTTTCAGCTCACCAGCTTTCTTGCTGACCAAAGTCCAACTGACTACACTTGGGTTGAGGGATTGCTTTCATACTTTTTAAACAGGAAGTGACGTCATTACATAGTAAGTGGTGTAATCTCCAGGAGGTTCATGAAATTCCTGGCTCCCAGTAGAAATAGGTCCACAGTTCAGGATTTTTCTTGAAGAATCCTTTTGTCGCCAAAATTTTCATCAAAATGGTCGTCAAATTCGTCGCCAAGATTAGAATGTCAGTAAAACAACTTTAGAGCTTTGTAACAATAGGCAGACCCGTCGACGGATTTGGTCTAATGTTTTATATTCACTTCTAGCGATTAATACTCTAAAAGTTTTATACGTATTTTTCCGTTTCTGATATTGAGCTCAAAAGCAGGTATTCAGGTTCGTATGTATAATTTCTTAAACTAGCATGAATAAAACATTCTTAAGATTTCAGAGACTTTATTAAACACAATAAAGATTCAATTATTCACATTGAAAGCAAATTTTCAAGACTTTAAAGCGTAGTACATGAAAATAGCTAACCGCTCAGAGGGTTAAACTGAATGTCAAATTTCAACTATCTAGTTTATTGCATGCTTGAATTATCATGTTCATTTGCACACGGACGGACAGACAGACAGGTATAATTACAGAAACAGTTTGTTCGGACTCAAGGAGGTATAAAAACTGGAGATTCATCAAAATCTCAGAGTCGAATGTTTTGCCGATTAACATATTTTCTCTTTGTATGCTTCGTGTACGAGACAGTAAAATTATCAGTGTTAATTCAAACGCTATAAACTTTTGACCTTTAATTTTGAAACTTAAATTGTTTACTTTAAAATAATTAAGATTTTCATTCGTATTCGACTTCGTATCTGTAAGCTACCAAGACAATATTCCACTAAAATGTTTTTGGTACATTTGGTGTCTATGGTAGATTTTTCGTGCCAATACAGATGTTAGAATATGATTATGAAAGTATTCTC
>BGPR01042305.1:0-13306 GCA_013235015.1 Araneus ventricosus | reverse complement strand
GCAGTGTATCCCTCACTGCCAATGATAAATTTCTCCAAATCAGTTTGTGGTGGGCGCGAATTCGGTGTGACTTTCTGCTGAATGACTTGATTCGGACGAAAATCAACAGGTGGACGACTAGGAATACGAGGCGACAGTTTTTGAGGAACAGCACTGCATCCTTCACTGCCAATGATAACTCTTTCCAAATCAAGTTGAGTTGGGGGCGAATTCGGTGTCAATTTCTGTTGAATGGCTTGATTCGTACGAAAATCAACAGGTGGAAGATCAAGAATACGAGGTGACATTTGTTGAGGAACAGCACTGCATCCTTCGCTGCCAATGATCACTCTTCCCAAATCAAGTTGAGTTGGAAGTGAACTCGGTGCCACTTTTTGTTGAACGACTTGATTTGTACGAAAACCAACAGGTGGTAGCCCACGATCAGGACTGCTTTTCACAACTGTTTGCTGTTTCTGAACTACCAGGTTTTGATGCGAAACTTTAGGCGACATCGTTTCTTGCTGTCTTACTGGAGCCTTAGGCGTCTGTACCATCTGTTGCACGGATTGCTCATCTATAGAGGGTTGTGGCGTCAACTGATCCGTCCTTCTGATTTCTTCATACATCATTTGGACCAGTTTTCGGGCTTCTTCGGCTATTTCCGCTTCCCTCGCCGATGATTCGGTTGTTGGGGAAGTTCCAGGTAGCACCATGCGGGGCATTTCTGACATTTGAACTTCGTATGGGGGAGGGGGCGTTTTCCTAAAATGCTCTCTGGAACGGAAAAAGCTTACAATGTCTGGAGCTCGTACATTCGTGGAAGTACTTTGGGCTGAAACACTAGTGATCCGACTCAACCGATTAGAGTTTTCACCATTTTCTGATGGCCTCTGAAAGAGTTATAACATTGAATTAGAATTTTATTACGGATTCGTGTTGACAAATTTTTAAATCTTTTTAAAGAAAGAAAAATAGTGTGTCCCATATGAATCCAGGGTTGACCCGAGACTTAACCTTTTCAGATCAGGCATCCAGTATGCCTGCTTCCATCAATTCGATAATCAACCCCCTTAAGGGGTCTATTCTGGTACCCCCGGTTGGGTTGGGTTCCGCTCGTTAACAACGGAACCCAATCCAACTCCCAACCCAACCGGGGGTACCAGAATAGACCCTTAAGTCTCGCGCCCGTCATATTGACTTGCATCGAATTATCAAATTTTTAGACTTATAAACTAAAATTTAATCATTAATTAACTTTATTATTGGAAACAAAAATTGCGTAGAATCTATAAGCATATCAAGTATGCCGTGCCTTCTTAGATGAACGGAAACTACAGCCCCTTTCCAAAACAGGAGGGGTCATCTTATTAGATAACAAAAGAAAATGCTACCGTTAAGGGGTTAAAGAGATTTCATGCTATTATTCTTATAGATTCTCGGCTTTCATATTAGTAAAATATATGTAAGATTTTCTCATTTCTATGTTGCTATCTTTTCATTTATTTTGTGTTTCTAAGACATGGATGTTATTCGTAAAGCTGAGATCAGTGACTAATTCTGTTCTTTGGGTTATAATTTGCATTTAATCCTATTTTTAGATTTAAAAGGCTGATAAAGTATTTATTTATCCATTGGGAAGCATTTTACAATGAAGTTTTTGTGATGTTTTATTTTTTTAGTAAAAATATTTGATTCAAAATGTATGTCTACGATACTGGACAAACCAACTCAGCATCCTTGCTGACTCTAAACCCTTTGGGTGAGTCGGTCGGCGTGGGTTATGTATGTATGTATGTAAACCAACTCGGAGTATGTTTTGAGTTGCGTTCTTCTGTGTTACAAGCTGATTTTGGTATATTTAATATGTGTAAAAGTCACTGCGTTTGTCAACGTAATATAAATGACAGCTGTCCGATATCTCAAAACATGTTGCCTTTGACAACCATTATGGTGAAATGTTCGTATACCAGACATATATTTTTAACTTTTTTAACCTACAAGCTTCACATTTCATTTATAAGTAGTACACATAGGTAGTTTGCAGTAGTACACAGTGCGCTAACGGAAAAAATCACTTAAAAATTTGTTAATCTCGACTGAAGGTGTTAATTACAGCTTTATATCCTGCATGATTCCATTAAAAATTAAATGAAAAGAAGCAGTTCCTACTTGTATAATACGTCATTGTCACACAACAGACGTAAATGAATGTTTACTTCCTTCGTGCATCGACATTTTTCCTTCTGCAATTTCTGCTTCTGGATTCGAATAAACCCAGACTAAAAGTATTTTTCAAAACATATTTTATTAGTGCACTATAAATCATTTTTTGTTTTAATAATGTTCTACTTATTAACCATAAATTAATAATTCATTATAATAAAGATAATGAAATTTTGGAAGCAATTTTTTTCTAATTAACAACCAGAAGGCGCCACTGGTTTGGAGCAAAAATTTAGCTAAATTGATCGATTTAAAGATAATCAAGTTCTAAATATTAAAATAGTGTATCTTCATCGAAAATACGTACAAAAATTGTTCGTTATGACAAGGCAATAATTCGTCTAATTTGAATTTTCTGTATATTTTCAATTGTAAAGGATTTATGGAAAAATGAAAATTTCCATCCCCAACCATTTCCACCCCCTTCGAGCTGGATAGCCCATCTAGAACTCGACCGAGATTTTCACTATCCTTACAACATATCCCACGCTGGTTAAATTTAAATCAAAATTACTTCAGTTATCGTGTTCACAAGATAACATGGGGAAAGGCGTTTATATATATATATAACAAATAAGAAACAATCATAACAGAATTGTAAAAGCAACATAATCAACATAAATATTCATAATACAAAATGTCAAGAAAAAAATCTGCGTGAAGAAAATGTAGTGTTTTTAGCTTTGTGCTAGCACTGTTCGCAGAAAACATTATGATTTCTCTAATTTTTTAGCGGTTCGTATAGATTTTACTTACCCTGATGAGCATCTGTACGCTTTTACCGATAAACTACAGTCTTTCAGTTTACAATATATATATATATATATAACTTTTTAACGAAGGGTGGTTTCGGATTGTAAGGGTCATGATCGGTGAAGAACTGAAGAAATTTTCCGAAAGTCATGTCATGAGAACCATTGCAATAGGTAGATTTCCTATAAGAAATCTATCTAACTGAATTTTTCGCAACCAGTAACGAATATTTCTTACTTTTTTTGACACATCTGGCGTTAGCATGAAATCGCAGGTAGCTGGTAAATGAAATCGCAGGCAATTCCTGCACTTTCATTGAAATTCATACCTTTTCAACATGTGATCGAAAATTGTACTGAAAGTATTTTCTATCAGTACCTCAAGTTGTACGTTACTTATGATCTTCAGGTGTTTGATAAATTTTTGTAACTTAAGTTCATTTGCAAAATGTTACGTTTTTTGGTTTCCACTAAAATATTGGCTTTGACATCGTTGCTTTCGTGTTCTTTCTTTTCGAGAAATACAGAGACAATACTTACACTGTTGGGTTTTCTGTAGTAAATAGTGTACATATTGCCAGTAAAGCCCAAAAGATAAAGCAAGCAAGAAGCCACGATCAGAACCACGACTGCCTTGTCCATGTTGGCTATGTTCGTCAGATAAACAGTCAGAGTCATGCTTGTAACGAAGATGAAAGTAGAGAAGGTAAAAACAAAAGTGTATACCGCGCAATCCCTGGATGTTCCACAGCAGGTATGGATCTGGAAGAAGGGAAAAACGGCATTAATTTGCTTGCGAATGTTTTGATAAGACTGATGGAGATGAGAAGTTGGTACATTTGATAAGACTGATGGAGATGAGAAGTTGGTACGTTTGATAAAAGTACATTTGATAAGACTGATGGAGATAAGTTGTTACATTTGATAAAAGATCATTGATTTTTAACAAAAAATAATAAAACTGAAATAATATTTAAATAAAACCGAGAAATATTTTAAAACATGCTTTTAATAGTGTGATAAAAAGCAGAAAATAGTTTTTTTTATCGAAAATCTGAATATCAAAACAAAATTCATAAAACATTAAAGAGCTGATAACATATTCCCCAAGATAGGTTATTTCCAATCATGATTATACTATTGATTTATAATGTATGTGTCGAGAGTTTCTTTAATATTCATTGTGATTTTGCTTAACCTCTTCTGCTTATCCCACGATTTCCGCGGGTCGGAAGTATATTTTCTGTTGCGCCTGCGATTTTCGCTAGCTGATGGGTTTACTTAGTACATATAAAGTACTAAGTAAGAACTTAGTACTAATAAATCCTTGCGTGTAAATAATGCGCCTGATTCAACAGTATTCAAACATGTTTTCAAACGTTACCTCTAAACGTAATTAAAAAACTTCGGCAGTCAGAGGATTAATTTCTCACATAGCATTACTTTAATGCCTGACGTTTTTACGATTTTGTTCAGATCTCCAGCTTTTTGATAAAACTAAGATGGCACTTCTTGGTACATTAAGATCTCCGGTGGCTTTTCTTTATTAACAGGAAAAAGAGGTCTTTACATTGGATTGACTGAAGTGGTATCCATCAGGCTGGATCATTTAGATAGTTTAACACAAAAAAATTCTGAGACATGTACAGAGTCGTCTTATCCAATGGACTGACTAGGGCTGTAGACCAGGGGCGCCATGGGTGTAGTGGAGTCGGAATGCACCGGAACGGAGTTCCGGCACTGCTCCCTCCAACGAGAATAAATGAGAAAAATTGTGAAAACATCCTTAAAACAGCGCGATATTTGTTACCCAGATTAGAACGTTCCGGCACTGCTTTTAGAACGTTCTGTCACTGCTTTTAGAACGTTCTGGCGAGAAAACGATAACGCAGAAACGCAACAAGTGTAATAAATTTTAGTATATCTTTGCTCCACAGTTGGCTATTTGTGTTAAATTTTGAAATACGAAAAAAATGTCAACTTCATACTCGATCGACACACACTATTCTACAGAACTAAGACCATAACACATCGCATTAAGATAGTGAATGAGAAATTTAGGGAGGAACATTGTCATTGTTGTTGTTCGGTAAATATCTTTAATTTAATGGTATTTGAAATTTCATATTAAGATTTTTACAGGCATTTCCTGAAGTCCACATAAAATTATTTGACGAAGTTTTAAAGAAAGATAAATGCCGAAGTGTACATAAAAGGGATCTATTTGTTTTGCAAATTCGCTTGTCACAAAGATGTCGTACTACATCTACAGATTTACCATTGATGGCAATCCGAGTTGAATTTCACGGGAAAATTATACTGGAATCACAGATTCATATTAAACTGGAATATCCAAAGCACGTAAATAACTACAAATGGAAGACGCATTATTTTACTTGAGGAGATTATTAGCCTAGATTAAAGTTGATTAAAAGTTCATATGTTTTAATCAATTAGTTTGATTTCACAATCACATAATAATTTTACTACATCTAAATATAATCTTTTCAACTGTTTGCAATAAGTTAAGTTACAATAAGTCATGAAATGGCAAACGGTGTGTATTTGGTACAGACAGGTTATTTGAAATCATTCCTCAGAACAAATTTACACCAGCATTTTTATAGATAACTTTACAAAGACATTTTTAAAATACTTACTGCTTTGTTATTTCCACTACTATTAGAATTCATGTCGTCTTATTACCTAAAATACAACACACAAAATCTTCAGCTTATAACGTTCAGTATTTCGTAATAGGTAGATTAGATGCTTACACTCAAAAACAACAATCGAATTCCAATCAGAGAAACATAAAATCGATTCGATATTTTAAATTGAAGATGCGATGTCTGGGTAAAGGCCAACAAGTTGGAAACAATTCTGGAAGCGCAACCGATGTCAAATTAATTTAATTATGAAGTTTTCAGTGGCAACCGCTAGTTACAAGTCGCATACTTTTATCTGGTCTTTAAAACCTCTTCCAACGAAAAGCACAAAAACATTACTCTAATCTCAATGGACCTTATGCACCGTTTGGGTTCGAGAGTATAGAAAAACAGCTGTGGAGGAATAAACAAAACGATCGGCCTATAAGCGACTCAGAAATAAAAGCAGTTCTGAGTCAACTGTTTAAGACTGACCAATGGCTGCCTTCGGCAGGTCACGTGTCAGAGGATGTGACGTCACATGCATAGGGTCCATTGATTATTGGGTTTAGTTTAGTTTAACCCCTAAATAGGTTTTGCCTAATCCCCACTCGTGCAGCAGATTATGTCATTTTTAAACTTTATAAGCTAAAATTAAATCATTCATAGCCATTAGAACTCGTTACAAAAATGACTGGTAATCCATTGACATCTGTTCTATGGATATGTAGTTCAATCAATACGGCAAAGCATCCTCAAAACAGAAAGGGAGGTCACCTAATTAGATAGTTCAAAAGTACACTGTTAAGGGGTTAATTAAATTAACGGCCGTTTTCAAATTTACTCTAGGGCTATTTTGGAACGGACCTCTTTGTTTTGAACCCTGGTCAGATGACGAGAACGACACCAGAACTGGAACGCCAATCCAGTGTGAGGACTTTCAACCCTCAGTGACAGATTTAAGGCTGATCATTCACGATCACTCCATGCCACACAAGTGATAAAGTGGCACTTCACGCCATTTCATTGTTTTAGCCCATGCATTTAAACAGGCCATTCAGGAGCATTCCATGCCGCGCAAATACGTGCACTTTCAGTTCCCCGATCACTTATCCCCACCATCTCCATATTTCTTCAATGAGCCACTCACCCCAAGCCTTCCTCCACACATGCACCCATATCCACTTCCATTTCGCTCTACGCCACTTCAATTCTGACCAGTGACGTGGGAGGCAACGGGGGTGTAGATGCCCCGGGAGCCAATTTTAGGGGTCTATGGAGTCAAAACATTAATGTTTTATGACATTTTTTAAAGAAAAAAATGTGGGGTCTAAAAATAATACCATGACCTCGGGAGCCATTTACGCTTGTCAAGCCGCTGGTGACGACTGGGACAAAAACATCATATTGCTCCCCTAATGCCACTTACCCCTCGATACGCCACTGGCCACGGTGACAAAACTTTAATGCGTTTATGTAACTTCTAAAGTCAAATACGATGAGGGGGTATAAAAATGCCATACCCCGGGAGCCGTTTACACAAGCTAAGTCGCTGATGGTGACCTGGGGGGGCGAAAGAATCATATTATAACCCAGGCGCCACTTACCCAAGCTACGGCACTGGTTCTGACCGATTTCCACATTGATGGTCGGTTTTGGCGTGGAGCGCTCGTCAATCACCGGCTTAACACGCTGACTGCCACGACTCACGCCTATGCGACTTGCCCTTTCTATCTAATTAGATGACTATACTATAATTAATAATTAGTAGAGAAAGAGTATCTAATTAGGTAGAAGGAGAGTCTCACAAGCGTGAGTCATGGCAGTCAACGTATTAATGAATATCAAGCTCCAATGATGATGGATATTCAATGGAATCTGATCTGAACGTGTGATCCTCCGACACTCTACTACTGGACCTTAAAAGATCCTAACTTGATATTTGTAGTAGGGCGACTAAAACTGACCGAGTTACGAAGCTTGTAATATCACTATTTTGGATGATTCTAGGCCATTTCAATGACCGTCTCGAGGAAACGGTAGCCGTTGATTGATCTAAAATGATGAAAATCAAAGTTTCATGACTCAGTCATCGCAGAAGAGTAGAACATTTTTTAGTTTAAGGGGTCTATTCTGGTACCCCCGGTTGGGTTGGGTGACGTGACTTTTTCCCCCCTTTAACCACCCGGACACCGCCCGCCTCCCACCCCACCGGGGGGTACCAGAATAGACCGCCAAAATGTTAATGCGTCAAGAATATTTTACTAAAAGTTAATAATAGGACCGGGGGAATGTATATTAATTTAGAATTCCTAATTTTTTCAGCATTATATTTACTGACCCAAATATCATAAAATATAATTCTTTAAGCCATTTAAAGCATTTTTCCAACTGGAGATATGGACGAGTTTTCCGTTGAGTTTATTTACATTAAAATGCCTGACCTATGTAATTCCGGTGTAATGCAAAGCCAATGAAATCTTTAAAGCGGAAGTCCAAAATAATGCAAATAAGTCAAGGTTTTTAATGTTAGTAAACAAAACAGAAAACTCGTCGATATGGCTACCCCAACTGTATAGAAATTAGCTATTGGGCGATTATTAGAGCATATTTTAGATCTAGATAGGGCAGTCAAGGAGAGTTTTGCAGTGCAATCAACGACCTGTTATGTGCGGAAGATATGCTTAAGTAATCCAAATTTGAACGCTTTTCCTACAAAATTCTACTTTTCCTTATTTTGGCCAGTTTTTACTTTCTTGTATACGAAGTACACAAAGAGAATATATTGTAATCGTCAGAAAATTCGAACTCGAGATTTTGATGAATCTATACATTTTAGACCTCCCCCGAGTCCGAAAAACACAATTTTAGAGTTATGTCTGTATGTGAACAGAATAACTCGAAAACTATTCAAGCTAGAGGGATAAAATTTAGTTCGTCATCTTTACACATAATTTGTAGGTTTCCATCAAATTTTGGACACAATCCGTCTATGGGAAGTCTATCCGTTTGTCCCTGTTCACTTGAACATAACTCAAAAACCTAAATAGCCAGATGGATAAAATTTGGTTCACAGTTTTATCATCAGAAATGTAGATCCTTATCGAAATTTGGACCAAATCCGTAGAAGGGTTGACTGTATGTCGGTCCGTATAATCGCATACTTGTAAACATTATAACTTCTAAACCCTATGGCTTAGATAAATAAAAATTAGTATGACTTCTGCTAACATTAAATGTAGATCCTTCCCCAATTTTTGTTTCAATCGGTTCAAAAAAGGTGTTCAAATCGCCTATTCGTCTTTTCTCAACGCACAATGACGCAAGGCCTTAATTCCGTATTTGCGCGTTTGACTGCCGCTACTTCTTTCGGCTTTGGTGCTCGCCGAGGGAAATTCGTGGTATTCTGGACATACAGAAAATTAGCAATTTTTATCCGCGCGGGGAAATGACACCTTTGTTAAGAAGTATACGAGAAAGTTTAGGGAGATCACTCCCGCTGGTTTCCCAAGTGAAAGAATGTTCTACTTATAACAAAGCACAATATCTTCTTACTAATCGTTTTATTGGGAACAGCATGAAAAAAATGCTGTTTGAAAATATCTAAGCACCTGATCGATTGAATGTTCACCTCTATCACCTAAACATCTCGGTCGAGTTGAAACCTCGGCACACGCACAACTCGACTAAACTATTAAGTCGTACAAATGCGCATGCGCTTAGCCTAAGTCGACAGGCAGGTCGGGTGAAAATTATTACCAGAACCGTCAATTACCCTCATTATGCCAGTGGTATTTTCATGAGCTCTAACAGGCCATGCATTTGATATGAGCGCAAAGGGTAAGGCTCTGGTAATTCCACATAGAAATGAAAATGCATTGTGATGCTCTCTCAGCTTATCGACCAGAATGAAGCAGTATTGTGTCAAGCTTTCATGTCCATGAGCTTTGTTCATTCACCGATACTGAAATTTCTTATGAACTTGGATGTTTATGGGCGTTTAAGACAAATAAATTAGTACTTACGTTTCGTTTATAAAAACAACTTTTATTCTAATGCAATTAATAAATCACTCTGAAATGCATTAAGCAATACATATCAGACAAGTAAATAATGGTTAAAAACTATTCAAATCGAACTGATGTTTTGAAGAATTTAAAAAATAAAGCAATTCTATGACTTGGACCTTGCGCGTGGATATAAAATTTGATTTTAACTAAACAAAACCTTCGAATACAAAGTGATCGAATTGCTGTCTTAGTTTTTGGTTTTAAAAATGCATATAAATTTACTTATTAACGAAACGTGGTATAAAGTGATTTCGATAGAGATATTCTGTCAAGTGAAGTGTCAAGGAAGTGAAAAATGTAATAATTAAAAAGCGTTTGATTTTAGACTGTCATATTTAGTAACTTTATGTTAGGTAGATCCTTAACTCCTGCGTAAGTACAGTTATTTTTCTTAGGTCGTAAGTGCAACAGGGTACCAGCACATCCCAGTAGACATACTACGCATATTATAGATACAAGATTACAAATGCCTGTGTTGGGGTGCTGAAATACCCCGCCGCACTAACGCAGGGATAAACAAAGGGATCTATTCTGGTACCCCCGGTTGGGTTGGGGGACGTCACTTTTTCCGCCCGTTAACACCGGGAAAAGTGACTTCCCCCAACCCAACCGGGGGTACCAGAATAGACCCCTAACTTTCCTTCAAATAGTCTATTTTGCGGTTCCTAACTTACGTCTATCAAAATCCTTAGCAATCTCATTCAACTCCTTGCCAATGTACACGATATGTTTCATTAGCTGTACAGTAAGTGGTGCGGAACTGTACACATCAGAGGTATCTGTTACTCTTCTCGCGGTTGTTTTTCTCTTCTTTGGTGTTTCCTCCAAAGATGCCGATGGATCCTGAAATAGAATAGAAAACATTTATAAAATATCTATAGATTTAAAATAATTGGCAAAAGCAGAGGTCCAGTCCTCCAGCCCCAACCACTGGACAGGTTTTGAAAATTTTTATTTCATATGGAAGTTTATGACGCCAAGATGTGCCACCGTTGTTCGCCTGTCTCACACTACCCTCCATTTTCAAGAGAAAACGAAGAAACACTACTTAATCGTATATTCCCTAAGGAGAAAAAGCGTGAGAGTTTTTCCCAGTCCCAACCACTGGACTGATTTCGACAATTTGTATCTCATATGAAAGCTTATGGCACCTAGATATATCGTCAATGGTCGCCTGCTACTCCTCTCCCGCCATTTTCGAGATATATCGCAAAATAAAACTTTGGCAGAGCCTCTACAGCCACCAATTCGCCAATTTATTTCACCAAGTTGCAAGCAGAGCCACATGCTATTAATATTTCAGGAGGAAAGCTGGTCGCCGAAGGCGGCTAAATAAGTTAAAGACACTTTAAGGAATATGGACGTCGAAGCAAATGACGAAACCTTGAGATATTGCTAGAAGTACTCTAAGTAAAATGGAATTTTAAGCCCATTTATAATATATTTTAATTGTTAATGAATGTTTTGGAATTTTCTTTATGATATTCAGTGTGGCTTAGCTTCTTTATAACAATGTTTTCAGCATCGCATGCTTTACGACTTCGTTTCGACGACCATACATTTGGATAAAAAAATTTCTTTCTACATTTTACTACGCCAATAAAATTAGTGTTTGTTTTAAACTTTATTTTCCACTATTTAGTCTTTAAAATATTTCCTAATTTGTTATTAGAAATATTATGGAATCAAAATGAGCTATCTCAAATTCGCTACAAGATGGCGACCCTCAATTTTAATCAAAATCAAATTAAAATTAATATATTAAATGATAATTAAGTTTTAAAAATATCAAAACTTAATTATCATTGGGGAGACACATTTGCTCAAAATTCAGAGCTCTAGTATATCAAAAAGAGAATGAAGAATAGATTGCCATAGGTTTTTATAAAACCAAATTAAATTATAAAATAGTACATTATAACTAGCAACCAAAAATACTTCTTAAAAATACTTATAACAAAAATACTTACTCAGATATTTACTTACACCAAAGATGACGGATTTTGTGAGGCAAATGCTTAATGCACCCGCCAGGCAGGCTTTAATCGCTGCTTTTGGGTGTTTATCGAAAGCTATATTCAGGCACCATGTGACACCAGCAACAGAAAAAAGTCCTCCTGCACCTAGTAGCCTCCTGTTCGCTGACCGACAGGCAAGGCGCTGTAAACGAAACATTTTTTCCAATAAGAATTAATCATCATTTCATTAATTACGATCAACCCTCTAACAGGAAATTCTTTTGAATACCCGTATACCGGTATCTGCCATTATGACCCCTAAAGTACATGTTATGTACTTAGGCGGTCATAATGGCAGAAATTCCAGTCAGAGGGTTGGCGAATCGCAATTCTATTTTACTATTCTTGAAAAAGTTTAATTAAACTAGTTAGCAACAAGTTTAATTAAACTAACGTTCTATTTTGGAACCAAAAGAGGGATACTTAGCGGTAGATGACGTCAGCTAATGCCAGAAGAAGAGAGCTGAGACAGCACACAATTCTCGAAATTTCCAAAGCATACATGGGTGAGGTGGTTTGACATAAAAAGCCAAATTTCAAGTGCATCAGGCCCAAACGCACGACGGATCTTCGGTGCATTAGGGACGTGCCTCGTTGATGTCGAATGTTAAGTCGGCCTTCCCTCTCCAAGCTTCCATACCCACGCCAACGTTAGGGCGTTTTCTCCCCGACATATATAGCGTGTACCTTATCCATAAATCATGGCGGATCTTCCGTCCATTCTCGAAGCCGATGTTCCACCACTTGATCACCCTTATCCTGGTTTGTTTCACGAAGGAGTATGAGTATGCGAATATTTTCTTGGCGCAAGATCCATATTTTGAATAAACTACGCCTTACTGACAGCATTAGAACTACATTGTAAGAAGAAAACTGTGAAAAACGTATAAAGAATTTAAGCCATGTGTCAAATGTTTCACGTAGGAAGCTACATTTTCAAGGGCTGGTGTGACGAATGTGCATGTGAAGTCTTGAAACCTACAAGGAAAAAGGTAACTTGGTGAGCAACATCTTCAGTATGAACATTTAGATTAGCATTGCGAGAGAGTCTTTGATCGACCCATAACAAATGACCACGTTTTTCTGTGAATACGGCTTGTCTGTGTAGGTATGCCCTACACGTAAAGTTTGTCAAGGGTCTTGCGAATATTAAAAGAAAATATTAAAATTAGATAATTTAAATTAGGTTTATGGGTTTTATGTATTTGCCGACAACAAACGGGCGCGTCTTATCAAATGGGCTGATTGGGCTCTAGCCCAGGGGTGTCTATAAATTTACTATATTGATTTTTTTAATTTTGGACCAAAACTTATAATTTTTAATATGAGAAGGCGCCATTTTGCCAAATTGTAAGGCGTTAATCAGAGAACATGTTATATTTCACTTATTTATTTTATCTATTTATTCTTTGCTCCTCATTTATTTTATCATGTTGGTATTTTCTCTTGGCCATAGGCGGTCAGATTCCTAATTAAGGTTCTGATGAGCGCCAAATAACTAGCCCAGAGAACTCAAATTTTTTTTAGACTGCCGCGACTACAAGAACTGCCGGGTAATAGTATTCGGTTAAATGCCGGCTACTAGTATTCAGTTAAATGCCGGCTACTAGTAT
>BGPR01042304.1:0-13306 GCA_013235015.1 Araneus ventricosus | reverse complement strand
GAGAAAATCAAACATCACGTAAATAGAGTCTCGCATCAATTTCCGATATGTTGGGCAGTACAGGTAATTATTTATTGTATCCGTGTTCACGGTATAGCTTTTATTTCCTCAAGCGATGACACTTTTTACTTTCTCGTATACGAAATATACAAGGAGAAAGTATTGTAATCGTCAAAAAATTTGAACTCGAGATTTTGACGAATCTCCACGTTTTAGACCTCCCTGAGTCCGAAAAACACAATTTTGGAATCATGTCTGTCTGTGTGTCTGTGTCTGTGAACACGATAACTCAAAAACTATTTGAGATACAGGGATGAAATTCGGTATGTGAACTTGACACATAATTTGTAGGTTTCTATCAAATTTTGGACAACATCCGTCCACGGGAAATCTGTCTATCCGTTTGCCCGCGGTTATGTGAACACTATAACTCAAAAACTTGAATAGCTAGATGAATAAAATTTGGTACACAGTTTTATCGTCATGCATGTAGGTCCGTATAAAATTTTGGGCCAAATCCGTCCAAGGGTTGACTGTCTGTCGGTCCGTATAATTTCCTTTTGAAGAGAATCCGTTATCTCCACGCGCATGCGTACTGGAAGAACGGAACGGAATTTCATTACGGAGTAGCGAATTACGTCAGTTTGTCCTTCAGCCGGTAAGAGAGGAAAATCGTTACGCATCTCTTTGAAATTCTTTACCTAGATATTTTTCAATCACTATAATGAAAAACCTTCTGGTAGTCATTGGATTCTGGGTAACAATAGGTTCGAATTTTTTTTGCCGCGCGGGGGGAGGGGAAACAGCACCTTTTGGGGAGGTATACGAGAAGGTTTAGGGAAGAACACTCTCGCTGGTTTGTCTTTATATTGGAAGTGTACTTACAAAGTGTAAACTCTTTCACGGAAATTTACCTCCAGATTGCGAGATATCTACTCTTGCGATTACTATATCTAAACAACACATTAATGGTCGTAATTGACTTGGTTAATTAGTTAATTGATCCGAAACACACGAAGTAATCATTTTGTACTAGAGGTCGCCCAGCGGTCGAAATTCGACCGTAATTCATTAAATTTTTAAATTCGAACGTTATTGAGGTTCTTTTGTCAAAGAGTATACCTCTGTAATTATTGCATATAATTTTTTGAATTTTGTTCTATTACGTCAGCTGCGAGCGCGCACAAATACGTCATTATGCATTAATTTTTGAATTATTTGAAAATTACGAACGATAGGAAAAATGAGGTATAGCTTGGCTAAGTCATATATAAAAAACAATAACGCGTTTTCTGACATTTCCTTGGGTTTTTTTTTATTGCTATACTGGCCAGGTTTCGCCAAGGTTACACAGTTAATTTGCTTATCTTTTTCAAATTAAATAAAATTTAAATAAAAAATTAATACAAAAAATGAAATAAAAAATACGTGCTTCGTATCTTTTTTATATATTTTTTATTGAAACAAAAAAACTGGGCGGTTAGAAATATAAATGTTGTCCGACTGTTGACCACAGACTTTTATGTGTTTGACATTGAGTATGAACGCAAACAATGAATGTTTTATTTTATTTAATTTAATGTATTAGTAATACATACTACATATAAATTCCTTAGAGACAATCTCTACTCTGTGCGACTGCTTGAGCACAGAGTTATATGTGTTTGACATTGACAGATTTAAATCATCCACATTTTGTATCTCAATCCGAAGAATTTTTTTCATAAATAATTTAAATAAATTCCCTCTTGGAGTGGATTTCACTGCGGAGGGATTAAATCAATTACAAATCATCCACTCCGCATTCACTCCAAATTTACTCCGCTATTTTTTTACAGTACATGAACGTAAACAATGAATGTTTAATTTAATTTAATTTCATGTATTTGTAACACATATTATACATAAATTTTACCTTTCTGCACTCGTTCTTCATATGAACTTTAACTATGCCAAATCTCACACTCCTCCGTGCCCGCAATGTGCTTAAAAAGCACATGAAGAGGTACTCCGGTCGAGGAAACCCCATCGGGGGTGGGACCTAGCACGAAATAAATTCCAGCCGCATCGCCTTAGAGATCAAAGGAATTTCGACACTTTGCAGGGGGCGGGGGGAGCATTCATATAATGCGGCAATGGAATGACATGGGAATTCCAAGGTTTTTGGCGATACATAAAATGCATGGCAAGGGGATGTGGCTGTTATCGTCTTTTTGAGATTTAGAACGTTTCGAACGATAACGGAAAGGGAATACTTCGCTACTACAAATCGTTTTGACCCAAAAGTTGACATGATACAACACATTTTTTATAAATTAATTTATAATAAGAAATATTCGGACGATTATATCCTAGTTATTCTAAATTTTCACTAAATTATTAATTTTATGTATTAATAGCAATAAACCTTGCAAACATATGTGAAGATACAATCATTAAATTTTCTAACTGTATCCAGTCAGCCAGTTTTAATTATATTAAAAAAAGTTTTCAAGGGGGTTGAGTTTTGATTTGGGGTTAAATTATGATTATTTGCAATTCATGAAATATTTAAAATTTTCCGAATAGAAAACACTTATGTCTATGCAAATATTTTAAGAAAGTTTGCCTACTTCGAATAACATTTATCCAGTAATCGATTGTCTCAGTGGGTTTTAAATAGGAAAATGAAACCGCTCTACTTACAATCTGAGTCGGATTCTTTTGAATATCTTCCGTGCCGTAGTGAAGGCTCAACCTGCTTTTTGATAATATCAAATAAGAAAGTCACAAAATAGATCGTTCACGAAAAGCAAGCGCAGTGAAAATAGTTAATAATTCAAAAACGTTTCCCCAAATGTGAAGAATCATTGTTATTCCTGACTGACACACATTATCAATATATTTGTGTAGTTAACAACAATTGATATATTTCTTCAATTGCTGGTTGTTCATTTCATCTTCCTCAATGATACTTAAATGCGTTGTTGCAACAAATTGTACCTAACAATATATCGTTGTAGTGAACAAACAGTAACTGACTTTGTTTCCATTGGTGTTTCTTCTTCAGCAGAAATGCTTAAATGTACATTGTTGAAAAAAATTTCAACTCTCTGTACAGGAATAATTTCGGAAATTTAATTTTAAAAAATCCCCATCGGCAAGCCGGAAGGCAAAGGCAGATTCCTTTTGTTTGGAGATGTAAGGAAAATAACACTTCGCCCTCTATTTTCATTATGGTTGGAGCTGCAAGAATGAAAGTGTTTGGAATAGAATGCAAATTATGAGAGATTTCAAACAAGGGGCAACATGCATAGGTTAAAAGGCTGTTTAAGTTTGGGGGAGGGGGGGAAATCACATTTCAGCTCATAACTCCGAAGAAATTGCAACTATCAACAACTTCACATACAAAAATTTTCGTTATGATAAGGCAACAATTCGTCTAATTTGAGTTTTGCATGGCTTTTGTCCAGTCAGTTTCTACGTAAAGCTCTATAAAAGCTTTTTTTAATAAACATACCAACTTTCTGTTGGACTGGCGATGTGCGAGGAAGGAGCTGAACTCCTCCGCTACCAACCGTCACATATATGTGACACAGCCGTGTCTTACCAGAGCCCGTCGTCACATAAATGCGACAGAAGTAAAATCTATTCCTATTGATCCGAAACACATCTTGGGCTGTGGTGGACGTTTTTCCCAGGATATCCTGGTAGCGAAAGGGCGAAATTATCTAATATAAATTGTAAAGTATTTTCTTAAATTTATGATATGGGTAATTAATTACTTCTTTTTAGTCATAAAACCAGAAACGTATATTTTTATCGAATTTTGGTCCAAATCAGTCTGCATGAGTTAGAAGAATCATTTTAGCTTGTGGTTTTATCATCAGAATTTTTCAGCAAAAATCTAGAGTTTTAAAGTAATAAAACTACTTTTTTCACATACCATTAGGTGTAACGTAAAAATGAATTACACTATTCTCGTCGCTCGTTTAATAACCAGAAAAAAAAAACCGGTAAAAAGTAGAACTTGATCCGATTATTAATTACAGAGATAAAGAGTTCCGTAGATGTTGCCATTTTGAATATTTGAGGGGCTGGGGGGGAACCTCCAGGTTTTTTTTGTAAAAATGCTCCTCTGGTAGGGGTCTATCAATGGTATAAAACTCAGCTTGACGCATCCCTTTCGAGTTCTTTATTAACCGGGATATGAAGGACTCGACTTGCAACTGCACGTGCACCACCCCAGGCCAACGACACGTGTTCCGCTCCCCCACCCCCACACCGGGGAACTTGCAACTGGGGTGCGCTCCCGCTTCTTTATATAAATAAAAGGCGCATTCTTTTTTTCTCATTCTTATTTCTGTTGATAGAGTTAGTTAGGTTAGACGAACTTGTGACTTAGACATGGATCTCTTTCGAGCTAAAGCTGCTCTGTGCAGACTCTTGTCTTGCAATATAGACCAGTTCGAATTTGGTGATTTAAAAGTTTTAGTTAGTAGAAGAAAATTATTATGGCATCCTAATAAAAATCGCGACAAACACAATCCATATCAATTTGCCGAGCAACTGATCGAGTTAAAGGAAGCGTGGAAAGTTTTCTTGGCTTCTAAAACAGGAAAGCAAGGAAATAGCTCTGTACACTCTAGATCTGAAGGATTCAATTTCAAAAGCTACACTCAGAGTGAGCCTGACTTCATTTGCTACGAATCTTCTTCGTCTAATGATTCTCCGTCTAAGCGCCCTACTCCTCAAAGTGACCCAGAACCGGACTCGGATGACCCCAGTTGGGAAAAATGGGACAGACGACGGCGTGCCAAAAGAGACGACAAATATTTTGCGGAAAAAAAGGCCCGAGAAGAGCGCGAAGCTACCCCGGAATATAATGAAACACCGTTTGACGAAGAATTTTTCGTACCATCCACCCCAAAAAAGTTTGCAGTACCTGATGGTATGCGAGCTTATTTCAGGTCGGCTTCAAACAGGCGAGCCGGTAAGTTTTTTTCTTTGTTTTCGTCAGAGAGTAACCAAGGAACTGTCATGCAACTGTACAGACGCTTTGCGAATCAGCTGTCATACTTTGGAATGTACGGGATGAGGACTGATGAGGATTTGGTGTGCATTTTGATGTTGCTGACATCGGATTACCGACTCGCCGATGTTAAAAAAGAGTGCAGAAAGCTCGGAATAAGTCCTGTAGAAGCATTTTATGCAACGAAAGTTGGCAAATGCATTGAATTTTGCAAAGAAAAATACGGACAGCCGAAAGAAGAGCCTGTGAAATATTCCGGAAATGCTTCAACTCCAGATCACTCGAAAAAAATGAACTACAAAATGCTGTCAGACTTTGCTGTAGCAAATGAAATCACCGACCCCTACGAACTGATGTACGACTATGCTCACCTGAGCACCGGCTGTGATAGAAGTCCCAGCAAAATTACAAATGAGCACGAAAGCGACCACGTTGAACACTTGGATAATGCGAGGCATTTTGAGCATTTCTCTGACAAGAAACGAATAGCCAAAAATGCCGTGGAATCAGTCATTGCGAAACTTTTAGTGCAAAGCAGGAGAGAATCCAATTTGCAATACGTTAATAGACGGTGTAAGGAAATCGGGAATCGCATTCAGGACAATTTTTCGATGGAAGACGTGGGGGAGGCGTGGTTTTATTGTTCCGAAATAATTCACGACTTTCGAACCATTTCGCAGCATATTTTGAACGCTTTCATTTACGGGAAACCCAGGGAGAGGTACGTCGCTCTAAAAGGCACGTTCAAAAGTGGGAAGACAAGTTTCGCAAGTGCTTGGTGTCAGCTATTGGAGGGAACCAACATCAATGTGAACGTAGATAAGGGTCGATTGCCCTTCTATCTGGGTCAGGCGATCGGAAAGAGATTTATTCTCTTCGATGATGTGAAAGGCCGATCTCTGGGGTCTGAAAACCTGCCTTCTGGACCAGGTTTCGCGAATTTGGACGATTTACGCGACCATATCGATGGACATGTGGAGGTCCAGTTAGAAAAAAAGAACACGCAGCCGATTTCGCAAGTTTTTCCTTGCGGAATAATCACTTGCAATGATTACCACATACACCAGAGTCTGAAAGAAAGAATCATAGGACCTATTGAAATGAAAGCGAGCCCACTTTTCCCTTTCCATGCTGCCCAGAGAATAACAGAGGAAACGATCTTCATTGGACTCGTTCTCTACAATTTGCTGCCGGCAGAGGCACACATTTTGGAATTCCTCTACAAGAACAAGAGCAAGTGGGAGAGTCAACATATGCAGAGTAACTGCAACTGTTTGAATGTTTCACGACAACAGGTAAATTGTGTTTATTTGAAATATTTTCCTTTCGATTTCATTATTGTAGGCATAAAATAATTTTCAAATTAATTTCTTACAGGAACAAGAAAACAGGAAGACGGAAAGCAGAGGGGACGAATAGCAAAATGAAAACGGGATGTCAGAACAAATGTAAATTAAATGTAAATAAAGGGAAAATTCCCAATGGTTATTCTCTTCTATTGTCTAGATTTAATCTAGCTTTAGTTGAGGGTAGCTTTTAGGATTTCATAATACTAAGAAACTTTTAAAGGTAAGTGAAAAAAGAACAAAGCATTTCTTAGAAAATAGATTACTAATTTGTAATATGTATAAATGCATAAAGTTTGCATATTAATTATATACAAAATATATTTAATATCAAATTTATTTCCCTGGCTTTTTTACTTATTTTTGAGACGTAAGTTCATTTGTACCAGCGGTCAGATGACGAGGACGACACCTGAGCCGGCATCCACCTCTCCGAAATTCCGCACCACACCAGCGGGAGAACGTTTGACCACCTGAGTATGATTTAATGCCCCATACCCATATGAGGACAACGTGGAGAAAGTGTGTGCAGTTACTGGTTCAAAAATATATCCCGAATTAATTTATCAGCAACTTTTTGCATCATTAGACAAGTTTTGGAGCGGAATAACCAAAGGAAAAAGAAGGGGACACTTTTTAATTAATCAAATAAAAATAAAATAAAATAGACTTGTTTAATAAAAAATTTAAAATTCTGACTTCAGTTGCCATGTGTTGCTTGCTGTGGGAACTTCGCTCCTCGTGCCCTTGTAAACTAAAGCGGTACTTTCAATTACCGTCGGGACATAAAGGGTTAACGTTCTGTAATCTCACTCGTGTTTCTCTGGTTATGGTTTGGGAAGGATTAGCCGAATTTGGACTTGTGCCAAGATTGGACCGGTCTTTTGTCCTCAAAACTACTAAATAGTTGGGCCGTAAAATACGCAAATTTATTTTTCCACGGTGTGGATACAATTAGTGACCATTTTCCAACCATTCCGCGCAATAATAGAAATGCATTTTCTCACATTTCCACAATCATCCATCTAGTTATTTAATCATATTGTTTATTAGTTAACTAATTGATTTTTCTCACCGTAATAATCGAATGCAGCCTTTTCACACATTTTATTTTCCAAAAACACTTGCAATTGCAATTTGTTTAGTCACGGTTGAGTAACGTAACTAAGTTTATGCACCTCAATCCCAGCGGCCGTTTCGCAGAGACAGCCTCTAGTCGAATTTTTAGTTAGTCTATGCAGCAAATCAATAAATTAAAATAAAATGTTCCTATAAACTTTAAGTAAAATGTAAACATCTGCCCCTCCATTTTTCACTTTACCCCTATTTTGGAGAAATCAACTCCTCCTGGCGCATGCGCAATAGCTCGGAGGGTATCTGAAAATGATCAATAAAATATTTTTTTGTAAATATAATTAAATTCTCATAATTCCCGTAATATTCAAATTTTTGAATTCAAATTTTAATACAATTTTTCTTTTACGTATTGTCGAGTATTCTGTAAGTTTCGTACAATTCGAAAGAAAACTCTGCATGTTATAATAAAAAAAAACATGCTGAGTTTGAAATTTTCAATTTAATACCGATTTTTACTTATATTCTGATAAATGTTGTTATTGTCTCACTTTGGGTTATCCTGGCATACTTTTCGATGGAGTTTTGAAATCTTTCAATAAAAATGTATGTTGTCATTGGAAATTTAGGATAGTGCAAATTATAAATATGTAGACGACTCCTTATGAAATTTTTAAGCATGGAACCTTCTACTAGACGTTATTTCCTAAAAATCGGTACCCTTTGCTTTAATATGCGATGATCGACGGCGAAATAATGCTGGGCGGCTCCTTTTTTCGTTCTCGTTTACGAAGTATACAAAGAGAAAGTATTGTAATCGTCAAAAACTTCGAACTCTAGATTTTGACGAATCTCCATGTTTTAGACCTCCTTTAGTACGGAAAACACAACTTTGGAATTATGTCTGTATCTAGTCGGATTTCCTGTACCGACAAAAATGTTAAGTGGTAAAATCGCTGAGCTGAAGTTTTACAAAACGTTCCGATGCACTTTGGCAGATTAAAACATGAAGTGTAAGAATTTCTATAAATAAACTTCGTTTTGAATCGAGTTCGATCCTCACATGGCTGTACCAGCTGGTTCTTAACCTCCGACCATTGCTATTGTTAGAAAAAAGTAGAATATCAAGATGTACTGATCAAATAAATTTTGAATGAGCAATAAATTTTTAAATAATTAAAATCCACATCGGTAAGCCGGAAGGCAAATGTAGATTCCTTTTGTCTTAACCCATTAGAAACTGACGTTGAGAAAACGCAACATTAATTTCTGAATTTTTTTAAAGATATGTTCTACGTTTTGTATGTCCGAAGTAATATTTTTGATTCTCTATACTTTAATTGTTCGTAATATATTTTTTTGTTTCCACATTAGTTGAATTTTAACACCCGCAAAAAAATTATTTTTTTTCTGGTGTTTTGGAAACGGAAAAAAGTCTACTTTCAAATAATAATTGTAGATGGCAGCACGGTTCTTCTTTTCTGTTGAGATGTCTCTTCCTTCTCCCCAAGTTGCAAGTGTGAGCTATGC
Source organism: Araneus ventricosus (assembly GCA_013235015.1). NCBI lineage: Eukaryota > Metazoa > Arthropoda > Arachnida > Araneae > Araneidae > Araneus > Araneus ventricosus. The sequence continues at coordinate 4,345 of BGPR01042304.1, read as the reverse complement.
AACATCTACAAGTTGCATGTTACCCTTTATATAAAGAAAATAATACTTCCTTTTTTCTACTCCTACTAATACTACTCTAACACAACCCCGAGCAGGTTCCAACTGGCGTAGTTGGTTTGTCACGTTTCTCACACCCGGATACCCAGGGTTCTATCCTTGCTTTGGTTTGTTTTTGCCAGCGTCAATAAATGTCTCCTTTTCCTTTCCTTAAATTCTTTTATTTAAAATTTCAAAATTCTCACCCCATATAATTTGTTTCTTATCCTCTCCTTAAAATGTTTTAGATCTTGCTTATCATCACATCTCGTGTTTTATTTAATTGTTCTACTTATACAAAATTTCTTAAATTTTAAATTCTAAAGCTGAACATATTCTTTCGTAGGGATTCTTATGGATCTTTCTAAATGAAAATTACGTGTCTCTTCCAAGAATGTAAAGAAGTCTCTGATATAGTAAAGATCAACATTCATTCATCCAAATAATTGACAAATAATTACATACAAGAATGACTTCAGATACTTAAAGACAGAACATATCTTCAAGATTTTAAGTATCCTTGAAGCTATAAACAAATTATATCATCTTTTATTTATGCTTTAATTAATTTGTCTTTAAAATCGGAGCAATACGTCTAAACTATTGAATCCTGTATTTAATGATAGAGAATTTTTTTTATCGGATTTTGAAATTTTTATAATAAATATATGCATAAATTAAAGAAAAGAAATATCCAATCAAAAATCTGTTAGTTTCTTTACAAAGTTGTTTAGGAACAATTTAGTCTGTGCATTATTTATAGCTGAGGAGTACAGCTGAAATCTATGTAGTACTTTTATTCACTATGTTAATAATTCATTAGTTATAGTTACATAGATGGCAGCACCAGACAGCCTGGCAGCAAAATGACCGCTCCAAGGATTCTTTACGGTTTTCAAAAAGTTCTTACTATTTTCATAGTTTTATGTACTTGAAGTATTCCTGTTTTTTTTTTTTTTTTCAAATGATAGTCTAATAAAATTTCCTTATTAAATGGTCATTTTATGACCCCAAGCCTCCGGAAAACTCTGATTCCTAGAAAACTAGCCACCTGTTCATTCTTTTCTTATCAGCAGCTGAGTTTGTCACTGTCTTTTTTTTATTTGTGCATACATAGGCTTAGAGAAACATATATTTAAGATTTTATAAAAGAATATTAATTTTTTTCAATGCTTGGTACGATATGGGTTAACATGCAAAGTCAATTTTAAAATTTATACATTCTAAGAAACAACAAGATGTAAAATTTTTTTGGCTAGCAAGATTAACGTAAACACATAGACATTTTTATATCTTGACGATGAATAAATATATATCAAAAATTAAAATAGAAGGAAAATTATTAAATTGTACTATACATAATTTTTGATATGTATTACTATTGGTTAAAAAAATACGGTGAAATCTATACTTATAAAAGGCAATGTTTCAAAAATTAGTTAAAACTAGTTTTTTTAAAAAAATTAGAGCTCCTTGAGAACTGTAGCTAGGAATTTGAGCGCTTATGTCTAAAATATCTACCTAATAAAATAATTGACAAGTACTTGAACTTTTTGAAACTTCCAGAAGAAAACAGCTTCGATAAAAAGGAACGCGTTTCAACACAACGAAATATTGCGACAGTATCAAAATCTGCGCATGAGAACAAATTAATACTTCCACAGAGCATTACGTTTCACTTTCAGGCGGAGATTCGGAAACAAGAATCCAACAAGTGGTGGCTTTCTGTTAGTTCAAAGGTAGAAAGAGAGAGAGAAAGAAAAAGAAATCTGATGTCGAAATCTGTTGTTCCATTATTTTAATTCTTTTCGTTAAACTGATCTTATCTCACATTTCTTTAAAATTTCTGATTATTATTGTCTGTGCACATAAACAGTGTTAGTTTAAAGATCATTTTAAAATACTTTTTAAATATTGATAAGAAAAAAAATCTTAACATTTTAAAAATCTATACTGTTTCTTTTGCGTTCTCTCTTGCATTCTGTTTTTTACAATAAACGATGAAAGTAGTGTAAACATGTGTTTGTATTATATGTCAAAAATATACTATAGTAGAACCCCGCTAATCCGAAATTCCGGTTAATCCGAACCTATTTTATTTTCGAAAATTATATGTAATTGAAAAAATTACATGAAAAGATTTAAACATACATACTAAAAACAAAAAAGTGCTTTTTCAGCATGCATAATTTTGTACACATTGAAGAAACTAATGCAATTCGCCGAAAGATAAGGTCACTTCACACAGGAGCACATCCATTATTCTAATGAAAAGGGGAGACATATTCTCTTTCTATTGCTTTTGAATAATAGAATTCAAGAAATAGTAGTATTGAGTACTTATAACTTACATTTTTTTCGCACACATCTTTTTCTTTTCTATTTTTATCGGAATTTCGGGTAATCCGAACAGGCACCAGTCCCAATGAGTTCGGATTGGCGGGGTTCTACTGTATTAAGATATTGTACATTTAGCCCCCCCCATACTATCCCTTTTCTTTTTCTAACTTCGCAGCTTTAAATTTTTCACTTTCTTGGGTTTCTTTTCTTTCTTTTTTGGAATGCCTATGTAGCCATTTCGATAAATCTTCTGTTTTGCGCTGAAGAAAATATAATAGGCAGGACATTTTTTTTGTATCCACTACGTCCAGTGGCGTCGGATTTAGCCTTTGAACCGCTCCGTGCAAAGGTGAAAAATTGCCCCGCCTATGGAACTACAATGTAAGCATTCTGAAAAAAGATATATGGTCTTTTTTTACATTTTTTAGTGAACGTCTAATAAACAACAGTGTAACTCAGTAATTGACAAAAATACTTATAATAATTTTTCACTTAAAATACTACTTTGAAAAAAAATAGTTTACAGGATTATAATTCAGACGAATTTTTTTTTTACGAACATTTTAGTTCAGAGAATTCTCTAATTAATTCAGAAGCATCTAAACAGCTACTCAGTTCATAATCAATTCCGAATATGGTGAGGACTGGCAATTTTGTTTGAGATGTTGTTCGCAAATAGTTCTTGATTAATTTTAGTTTGTAAAAACTACGTTCCCCGGAGGAAATACTTATCGGAGGAGTTAGTAAAATTCTTAGAAATTTATCCTTTAGAATCTTCTCTAAAAAAATTAAGGGACTTTCAAATAGTTTTGAAATATTTTCTTTTGTCACTTTTTGCCTGAATATACGTACTCATATGCAGAACTTCCTGATAAAAGCTACTGAGAAATTTAATACAATATATAATTTATTTTAAAAGGATAAAATTCTTTCAAGGAATGCATTTTCTTGAATCTCTTGTAAGGATACAAATATTTTTAACTTTCTTCATTGCAATATGATGCTCGCTAAGAGAAATTATTGTATTTTAATAAAATATTGAGAGTAGAGAACAAATTCGACCTTGAGAATTTTGAAAATTTCCCACTTTTTTATAATCTTCTCAGTCCGAAAATATCCTTTTTTCGAACATATCTGTCTGTGAACATGATAACTCAAAACTTAACAGCCCTAGATACGCGCGGTTCCCAATCGTTTTCTGCTCGCGTATTGTTTATCAACGGATTCGGAAACCCTCTTTTATGCACCGGGCAGAGTTATTTTCATCAAATAGGGGAAAGTGAAGAATGGAAGGGTGATGTTGTTTGTTAAATGGGTTTAACAAAAGAACTTTCGGAAATGCTCCCCATATGACTCGTGGTTAGAGTTTCTTAAAAGTGATCTTCTCATTGTGCAGCAGTCAAGTAGTCAAATTGGTCCTTAAATAATTATATTTTACAATCGGTGAGGGTACAAAGTACCTTCATATATACAAATAAATATTCAAATATAAAAAATCTTTTGCCGTTTTGTCAAATAGCCAAAATGAATTCAGATAATGAACGATATTTTAACATTATGTTAATAGGGAATTCGAGTGCAGAAAAACTGGAATTACCAGTAAATTCAATTAAGTCAAGTCAATGGAATAAGTAACATAAAATTATTTGCCGCAGCAAATTATAGTGACATCCATACCATTTTTCGGCAGCAGTGTTCGCCTAGTATAACTGCTGAAGCGAAATATCACTTTTAATTGAATTTATGTGTACGCAGTGCGCCAAATGCAACCTTGTCTGTAACGAAATGAGCGATTTTTCGCCAATTGGCGTCTAACGACGAATACCTGAATTTTGGCTAGTGATGGCTGTTTCCTTTAGTTCTTTCGTTTAACTTTAGCTCTTTGTTTGGCGTACAAAAAAATAGGCTGTTTACTTTCTGTCTATTTTGAGTGCTAGTTAGATTTTTCGCCCAGGCAATACGTAACTAC
>BGPR01042303.1:0-13307 GCA_013235015.1 Araneus ventricosus | reverse complement strand
TAATGTATTATTCTTTTAAAGGTGTTAATAATATTTTGTTAATATAAGCAAGCATGAAATTAATAGGAAATCCATATATCAGGGCATTTTCAATAAATGTATCGATATAGGATATCTGTTTTTTGGGTTTTTGAGACCGAGTTTTGGAGAATGTCGACTTTCACCGGTGAATTTCAACATTCACATAGTCGCTTGGTGTACGTCCAAAATATTTGCCAAATATCCTTATTTCTCTATTTCTCACTTATACCGGCAATTGTCGACATTCACCGTGCACTCATGGTGAATGTTGAATATGTCGGATGTTTGCATTTTCTTCTCCGTATTTCAAGCGCGACGAAACGTCACAAGGGTGACGTAATTTTTTCGCCTCTCTTGATGAGAGGAGTGACCAATCACGTTGAGGAGGGGGGTTCGTCACTGTGTAGAGGAGTTTTAACTGCGGGACTAACCCCGGAGAATTTAAATGCTGTGATAGATTTAAAGGGCAGCCCGGGATTTGGTTTTTTTTGGACATGTAGCTTTAGATTCTAGCAAGAGAAGAAGGGATTCTCGATATTACTTGCCTTCTTAATAATGATAGCAGTCGTACTTGGATAAATGTTAAGCATTAAGATTTTAGTGTTAAGTTTGGCCAATAAAGAACTTTGCATTTATACCGTATTTGCCAAAATAGGAGAAAGCTTAAGTAACAGCACATGTAAATAAACTGTCGAACTTGAAACAAACAGTACATTCTAAATGAGAAAAGAAAATAATACCAATAAAAAACTTACTTAATTATGTGACTAAAATCTTATTTATTGCAAAAACTTAAACTTTTATGACACTTTGAACTGCAGAAGAGTCCCTTGCTTTTACAACTGCATTTAGTTGTGGAACACTTCCTTTTGCAATGACAGCGTGTATAGCCTTGACTCCACTTCTCGAATTCGCTGCAGCTGGTTCTCTCAGCGACATTTCTTCAGAAGAAATCTCATCTATGGAAAGTAACTTTTCTTTACAAATTACGAAGTGATTATGGTTATAAAGCTGCTTGAGGGTATCATTTTTATTTGCTAGTTTATAAAAGTCGGATTCTTCTATTCCAACAACAACTGCCAACACACATTTCGGCCATCTGTACGACCACGTTCGACATCAGGGACTAGTATTCGTACGGTATCACCAATTTGAGCAGCAGGAAATTTTTTTGAGGTTCGTAACATTTTCCTTGCTTGAAGTAGGAGATTATCTTTCGCGTTCGATCTTTATATAGAAATAAACTCGTGTTGTTCAGTCAAGGCTTGATATAAAGATGTGGTAGGTTGCAGGTCCTCTTCAGTATTTCTCTTTCGAATATGGTTTTCGGTATGGCCATTGCTCAAATTATCTTCAAAAGTATTAACAGTTCCTTCAAGCTGTTCGTCGGTTTCAAAAGTATTAGCAATTTCTTCGAGTTGTTCTTCGTTTTCAATATTTGCAATTTGTTCGCCAGGCAAAAAAGACGATGCTATGCCTCTTTTTGGTTTAATGCCAAACATGGCTTCATAAGGACTTTGGCGTATTCCTTCGTGGTATGTAGTGTTCTTGGCAAACTGAACAAAGGGCAAACCATCTGACCATTTATTTGTATCGTTATCGTTCATCCCTGTAGTTAACATATTCTGTATATCCTGATTAGCCCTTTCAACTGAGCCTTGTGTTTGACTATGGCGAGGCTTTCCATGAACTATCTTAACATCTTTCCACATAGCGCATAGTTCGGATATATGACTTGATTACTGAATTCCCTACCATTATCTGAATGCAATATAGCTGGAGCACAAAATGTTAAAAATATTTGAAGAAGGTGATACGCGACTTCTTCAGCTGTCTTAGTTTTCAATGGTCGTAGCTGGACAAACTTAGTTAAATGATCTTTATACACCATAATGAACTTATATTCACCATCCCTGTGTGACTGCAGGTTTATCAGAACAAATTGATATCTTGAGTTTAACTCAGAACTGACCATTTGTTTCACAACAATACCTTTCTTAGGTGCACTATGTTTCATTTGATATTGTTTACTTATATTTAAATACAACAATACAACTTCATATGTAATATTTTTGTATTTTTAATTTGCAAATCTTTAAGCATACGTGTTCTTCCTCCGTGGCCTATACTGGTGTGAGTTTCAAATAGTATACTGAACAATTCATCATTGGTAACATAATACTGTATATTCGTTTCTCCTGGTTTTAATGGTACAATTAACTTCTCTTCACCATTAATTTTTAAAACGTCAAAACGTCTTAATCGTCTGTAATTCAAAGGTGTGCTGCACTTAGTTTTATCAGAAATCACTTCAGAAAGTATTTTAGAGTACTTTTCTTGGAAAAATAAAAACAATTGTCTTCTCGTTTACTCGTAATTAATGCATTTAACTTTTCAAAAAAAGATCACGATTCACTGAAGTATCCATTCAATATAAATTAGGGTATCAGATAAAAAAAATAAAATTTTCCGAACACATTGAGAGCACCATCAAACCTTGCATAAGACTGATAAACAGTAAGGATCCAGAGTATCACAAATACATGCCAATAACTTCAATCGCAGCAGAACAAATGATTTGGCGACAGACTATCGCCTCTCTGTTGTCCTCGGCTTCTCTTTTCGACCTCCACCAGAGCATATCTGTGCTTGTCCACATACCCCGGTGGGGGTCCGAATGCACAAGAATATAATCAAATATTCGGCCTTTCACCGACGTATTTAGTATGTGTCGACTTTCACCGGTGAAAGTCGACATTCTCCAATTTCGGTCTTTCACAATAACATATTTATAACAAAAGAAAACAATAAAACCATTTCAGAAAAAAATCAAAATAACAAAACGGAAAAAAACGCTAACGACCGGTGTGTGTCATCAACAGGGAAATCCCGAACGAGCGTATATTTATTATCGGTGCTTCCTAAACACAAACTCTAGCAATAATGATAAAAAGAGATTGTTTCCCCGGAACACCGAACAAAAAACAATATTTTGAAACAAAGAAATATCAAGAAAAGAGTTCATGTCTAATTGAAATAAAATACATGAAACCAAATTTCAAACCCATATTGTAAAGAGTTCATGTCTAATTGAAATAAAATGCACGAAACCAAATTTTTAGATCAATAATGTCAAACAAAAATAAAGAAAAAGGTGTCAATACTCACCCAAAAATCCACAAATGGACAAACAATAATGTAGCGGAATTCAGATGCTCAAGAACTCGGCACGCACACACCGGAACGTTCAGAAGTGCTAACGTGTTCTTGGTTAAGATGGCTTAAAGTTAGCATCACGAGTTGTGGTTAATATTTTACTAGGAGTGAAAAATGAACTGTCTTCGAAACTTTAACTGTCCGCGAAAGTCTCAAGAACCTTTTAAAGAGTAGTCAGTATAGAAAAAATAGACAATTAAATAATAATGAAATTAACTGCAAAATGCAATATATCAAAGGTAAATATACCAAGTGCATTTTTTAAATATATAAACCTTTCAAACGCTATAGAATGAAGGTAAATAAAGAGAATTTGGAATTTTATTGTAATTAAGATTGTTCTTAAAAAGTTCATTTGGTTTTTTCTTTGATTCTAAATTGCTACAAATATTTTTGACCTTAGTAATTGATGAACTAGTGTGTTTTCAGAGACCTTAAAAGAGATATTAGAATTCCAAAAGTTAAAACTATAAACATTAAATTTAAATTCATTTCTTTTGTCGTAAATGCTTAAGTTTAATTCGTTATGACCATCAACATCTAAATCAAGAAAAATAGCTTTAATATTATTATCGTTAGTTTTTGTTAATTTTAGTTCCTCAGGATAAATATTCCCACTAACTGTAGAAAAGTTTTAAAATTAAAAATTATGATGTCATCTACATATCTAAATGCTGATTTTAAATTAAAAACCAACTTTTTTTCAATTAGACATGAACTCTTTTCTTGCTATTTCTTTGTTTCAAAATATTGTTCTTTGTTCGATGTTCCGGGGAAACAAACACTTTTTAGCACTATTGCTGGAGTTTGCGTTTAGAAATCACCGATAATAAGTATACGCTCGTTCGGTTTTCCCTGCTGATGATGTGTCCCGGACGTTAGCGTCAGGTTCCGTTCTGTTATTTTGGGATTTTCCCTGAATTGGTTTTAATGTTTTCTTTTGTTAATACTTTTCACTTTTCGGTTGTATTGCTGCATTGGCGCATTTATCGTATTAGTGAAGTTTTTTAGAATGTATGTTAACCACAAAGTATCCGTTTACTAATGTTTTCTTCATTGGAAATAGTATTTCTACGATTAAAGCATTAATTTCTTGATTGGTTATTACTCCTTTTGTAAAGAGGTGTCTTTTGTCGTGGTTTTTGTCATGGGGAAGGGACGTGTAGTATGTTGGGAGCGATAAAGATTAAATAGAAGAGCGATAACGATAGAAAGCGTAGAGAAATAGTGAAAGAAATCAGTAAAATATGAAAAACCTCTAAAAGATGCGTTTTCGATGTAAAATATCAGACATTATCGACTTGAGTGACCCTACTGCGAAGATTATACTTCGCGTCGACATCTCTCTGATAAGCAATCCTTTACTTACATCTTAAATCCATTGATCAGTGGTTCGTAAGGTGAGGACGGAATTTTATTAATGTTGAGGCCATTTCTTAAGTGCATGATTTGCTTTTCTGCAGAATTAGTGTTATCGGAAATCTTGCTGATTCTTACAAGTTGATTGATAATTGTGTTTTTGTAGATTTTATATGAGACATTAGAGTTCCAAAAAATAAGTTTATTGACTTTAAATTTGAATTCGTTTCTCTTGTCGTGAATGTCAATTTTTAAGTCGTTTTTATGCTCTAAGCATAAATCAAGAAATATCGCTGAAGATGGATTGTTGCTGGCTTTAATTAGTCTGAGTTCTTCTGGGTAGATGGTATTGCAAATACAGCTGAAGTCTTGAAAATTAAAAATTATTATATCGTCAATAAATAGGAAGGCAGAGTGGAGGTTTAAAACGAAATTCCTTTTGAAGAATTGAAGAAAGAGGTTGGCTAGTAAAGCTGAGAAATTTGTTCCTTGTGGGATACCTTTTGTTTGTTTTAAAATATTTTCTCCGTTAAAGATAAAGTTATTGAATATACAGTAGTTAATGTGGTCTTCCCAGAAAGTTAGCGGGATTTAAAAAACATTTTAAATATCATTGAAATAGTTAATTAATACCTCTTGCAATTTATTTATTGGAATATTCGTGAAAAAATTTTGAAAGTTGTAGGTTTCTATTGTACCAATTTTATTATTCTTAAGGAATTCAATTATTTTGTTATTGTGTTTGATAATGCATGTAAAATGTTCTTGCTCAATATGATTTAGGATGATATCAAGATGTTTTGAAAAAATATTTCCATGTTTGATCATGTAGGTGTTATTTCCGCAGGTGATATATCTGAATTTAATTGGTTATTTATGAAATTTTGGATATATAACAATATATAGTAGATTATTATTTGCATTATGGCATTTAATTTTTTTTAAGAGACGAAATTTTGTTTCTTAATGTTGATAATATTTTATTTATTGCGTTTGTATGTTTCTGATGATTTTAATTCCTTGTCTAAAATTTCGAGATAGAATTGTTTGCAGATAATTGCAAAGTTGCCCGTCGCTTTATCAATAGGGGTTATGATGAATTGTTCTTGCAGAGCTTTGATAATATCCATGATTTGATATTTCGGTAGTCATATTTTTCGTAATTAGTACTGTCTTTTTTGTAATTGTTTCTTATGAACTGTTTAAAATTGAAGTATGTTGACCATTTCCATTCGGTGAAGAATTGCACTGCTATATCGAGTTTGTCTGTCTACCGTCAACCTTGAGGGTCGAATAATAATAGGAATTTGGGGTATTGGACTCACGTGATCGGGTGGTCTCTCATTCATTACTTTCTATGCAATGTAATAAACTGTCAGATGAGAATGCTTGCATTGTGGTTTTTCAACTCAGAACCTGTAAGAACTTGATTTTCGCTGTGAAGCCCTCAGTCTGAAGCGTTTTGATAGAGCAGAATATTTAGGATTCCCCGAATAACAAAAAGTTTCAAATGATTTGCAACGTTCAATAAATGATTGTTTAGCAGTGCGCAATATTAAACTGCCTTTTTGCAAAATCAGCTCGTTTATTCGGGAAGATATAAATAGTTTTTCTTAATTCTGGAAAAACACGCAGAGAACAAATAAACATGCTACAAAAATTCAAATTGCAAAACGGAGCGAAGGGAAGCACTGTTTGAATGAGTAATTCACATGATGGTTTTATGTGCTGCTTAATGTTCTCAGACATATCATAACCAATCTGTTTCTTAAGTTATTCTATGGGCATGCAGGTAATTTTTATGGGTGAATTGCTCTAAAAGTTACGTATTGTCGCCTTATCTTTTAAATATTGAATTTAAGACTTTAGATTAATTACAACTGATAGTATTTCCATATTCTGAGTACAAATAACAAGTTCAAATTTATAATTCTTCAGTGTTTTTAAATTTTTTCATTCTAATCATTTCATATTCAAACCTTCTATAATGATAGAAAATTAATGTTTTCAAAACTTCATGTTATTACTCCATATTTTACTTCAATTATCAGTTTTGAAAGAATGTTACCAAACCGTTTCTAAAGAATTTCTTTTAATAAGCATTTATTATTTTTAAATTGTTTATATTAAAAATATACACTTGTAGGCAAAGTTCTATGTATTCTATTTGATGCTGTGTGATCTTCTAGAAGGAATTTTATTGTATTTAAATGCCTCAATTCTTAAAAAAGCTGCCTTTCCTGTGTGTGTAGAAAACTAGGTTATCTGCTAGGTAGTAACTTTTATCTATAACAAAATTCATTGATTTTAATTTTTTAAGCATGCATGTAAGTCAATTCTGATTCATGAGTTCTGAACTCGCATCATTAAGATGCGACAAGTACAAACAGAAAGTGCTTCATCCTATAAACCGTTGAACAATGCCAAAAAACTTTAATGCAGAGTTCAGTTTATTCATTCCATTTTCAAAGAATGTTTCTAAAGCAACAATGAGAAAAATTTTCATTTATAACCTTATTTTGTTGTATATAAATAAATGCTTGCATATAACGGTTAAAAATTTTTCTATTTTGTTAAATACATTTTCTTCAATTCAAATGCTTAACTCCTTTTATCAGTCGTTATCATTACTAAATAATTTTTTTTTCGTATGCATGTGTTTTTCGCACCACGTCGCAAGGTTTGATGATTGCCAATTTCTCTCTCATTTGAAGGTAAATTTGGAATAAAAATAATAAAAGGTATTTTCTCTCTCATCCAAAAATTAAGACATAAAAGGATTAAATTAAAATATGTGAAAAGCAGTAAATAATGTTTGTATAAAAATTCAGTAAAATGATAAAAACACATTAAATTAAACATTGAAAAATCTTTCAGAAGTAAAAATGTTTTAGTGGTTTTTTCAAAATGCACTAAAACGAATAGGAAAAAATGGGGTAAAACCGGGTAGAAAATTTTCAAGGGCTTGTTGGAGCTTAAATATTCGACATAGAGCTCGTCAAATGTTTTGAAATATTCATTGTTTATCCGGCTACAATATATCTTTCCAGAAAAGTCACATTTTCATTACTCTTTTTATCAAAAAAATTAAACTACCAGGTTTTACTCTACTAGTGGGGTAAAACCTAGCGTCAGAATAAAAAGCACCCGGTTCTACCCCACTACCCTGTCTTATCCCATTCTCCCCTATATATACCTTCATATAAATAAAACTCATTGTAAGTGTGTGCGATTATGTATGAATGCGGGTGTCTTTCACATCTCCTAAATACTGCAAAAATTTCAACGAAACTGTACATACTTCTGATTTAACAGAAGAAGAAGATAGTATATACCTGTGAACTTTTCAAATTACAAACGTTAATTAAACAGTAAGTTAATTAGATAGAAAATTTTCAGAAATCCGAAACATTTTTACCTCATTAACTTTGATGCAAATTTTACCACAAAAACAATTTTATACCAAACTAATTTTCAAAATTTTTCCTTTTCAATGATTTCAATTTTATATCTGTGCTATTTTTCCTTGAACCTTTAGTGATTTTTCAAAATTTAACAGATTTGTAATTGATTACATCCTGAAGATTTTGAAATAAACCATATTTATAGATACTTCGTTGCTAGGAAACGGTGAGACTTTGAACTAATCTACCTTCACTAATGTTTATTTTTTTAAATATGTTATATCAGAAGTGGAAGCCTAATTCTAAGTTTGACATTTTCTTACAATCAGTTACACCGAAAGGCCTAGAACGCAGATTTTCTTCCATAAACTTAAACCAAAAACAGTGAGAGGAGTTTTGAAAAATTAAAACTAAAAGTACTATATGACATAACGTTAAAGCAAAGTAAGAATACATTTTACGTACCAGAAGGACGGATTTTGACGTGGCAGTGTTTGCGGAGGGCCACGGTGCAGACCGGTGTTGAAGGGGTAAACGCCGGTCTGCAACTGGTCTAAATATACTTTCTGGAGCGCAAAATGCTCTTATATCAAAAATTATTTTTTAAGCCTAAGTTAACAAATATTTATCTTTATTATATAATTTTCTATATTTTATTTTGCTTTTTCTGCTGCTTAATTTAAAACATCAGCTTTATGACAAGCAACATTTTTTTCTGCGTTCTTGAGAAAAGGAGGGCTGCGTAATAACAACTAATATATTTGTTATGGTGTGACTAAAAATATTAAGTTGGCCTAACCCTATAGCTGAAAAAAATACATAAAAAATGGCACAATGATCGTATAAATGATTAGTACATCAAAGGCAAGAGCACACGATTGAGTTAGACAAGAAAAACACTATTTATTAACATTTATCCACGACATTACTGTAGAACAAGCATTCTACACATCAAAATCTGTAAAAATCATTAAAACACGTGTATGCAAAATGTGTATAGTTACTATAAAAATGTGACACTTGTGGAAAAAAAAATATTATTTTATCTGTAATAGTGACTATAAGAATGTTGCAACATATTGAAAAAAGGAAGCTTCTACTGCAGTTGAGAAAAAAGTCTTACCAAAGCATGCTTAACATCAGGATGAGGAATCGAAGCTTGAAACACTATTCACTCAAACCGAGATCTCCATAATTCTACACTTTAGTATAAACACCTGTGATGAAGAATTCTTTGGGACAATATGTCCTTAAAAGCACATGGCAAAGCTTGAATAGATCTTACGAAAACATGGATCGTACACTAGGGTAGCAACTCGTAAAAGCAGGAATCAAGTAAAAAGGAAGGCGACATCACTCCAAACCCATTCTTCACCTCTCCATCACATCTCGTCTAACGAACCCGGAGAAACACGTGTGTTCCACCTGTTGTCATACATACTCTTCTTAACAAAAACCTTTTCTAACGCAAGTCCAACTGGAACATTAGTCTGTGCACTTTCGGTCCAACTATAACATTCCTGTGAACCTTCAGTCCAACTATAATGCAGTCCTGTTCACATTCCTCCCCCCGAAGAAGAATGGAGCTCCAATTAGAAATTCAAAATAATAATAAAAGTGTCAAATATAACACAAAACTTATGACATCACTATAAATGAATTTCAGTTGACACCCACTGCATGCACTCAGTAATTTCATATGAATGATTGCAGAAAGAAAATTTTAACATTAAACTTCAAAAATTTCATTAATTCGACCAAGATAACCATAATAACTCTCGAACCAATGGGATATTACAAAATCTTAACCAATGCATAATTGAACATGACATATCATCAATACTCTTTGATGTATTTTCAAAAATAGTGATACCAATAATTACAATATTTGTTTTTAATACTTGGCAAAGCAAACAATAAAGCATTCCACATGCATGAAGTCCAAAAATTAAAATTACACACATCAGAATAAAAAATTTTCATTTTAAAAAATTCATCAATACACAAGATAACATTCACTTGACTAATATGCAAAATATATATGATTACAATAACACTTAAAAATTTATCGAGTAATAGTAGTGATTAAATTCAATTTTTTGCACAATTATGAACAGACCACTTATGTTCTGCGCTTAAAAATTCATCAACTTCACTTTTCAATATACAATTCTTATGTCATAGTTGGATTGTATAACTTTCTTACATACATATCAGCATGTTTTCAGAATCTATCATTCATCCTAAGAGTTTTTCATTGAATCACAGTTACAAGTAAGAGTATATACTTTAGGAATAAGAGTTTGAAGTAACGAGGTAATAAAATTATACAGTTAAGACTTATATGAGTAACCACTCATAACTATTCAACATCACTTTATTTCATCATTAATAGAATTTTTTTTGTATCTAATTTTTTCTTTATCTCATATTCATCATTCACATTTTAAAACAACCATAAGTGCAAACAGAACCACTGCAAGATGTATACAGATCCACCAAAGCATGAATAAAACCTTCTATGTTTTCCTTTCCTTTTTTTTTCAAAGATACAACACCAAGTTAACTATTTCTCAGAAAAGCGGAAACCGCCTGCCTAATCCAAACCAAAAGTTGAACGTCTTCAAAAATTGTAAAATAGTCAAAATAATATCATATCAAACACATTTTGTAAACGATTAATCTTCTTTTCATAAAATTTCAAAAGTTTACTATTTACTGAAATAGATCTGCCATCAAACATAGAAATATGTAATACACTTTCCAAAATTTTAAACAGATTTGCAATTTTCTCTCAGTTCTGGTTGTCTGAATATTTTACTTACATGCACTTTTACAAATTTTATTTCCTCACCTTCTGTTACTTTAACTAAATAATTTCCATTTCTAAAAATTTTACTTATCTCATAAGGTCCCTTGTACTTAGGATGCAGCACCTGTGGATCAACAAATACCTGCATGAAAACCTAATCCAATAACTGTAATTTTTCTCTCTTACAACCCTTAATGTATTTATCATGTTTTTTAAAGTAATTCTCTTCTTTTACTTTAACATTCTCATTTAATTATTTTAGTTGTTTTGAACCTTATATAAATATGTAGAAAAATCCTCAACATATTTAGGATCATCATATGAAAGAATTGGAATGTTAACCCTTCTTCCAAAAAATAATTCTGCGGGTGTGTATAGTGTGACAACATGTTTGGAGTTGTTGTAATGCAATTTGAAGAATAACAAACTAGTTGACCAATCATGTACATTTTGTGAAATTGAAGCTACAGATTTTTTAAGTACTCTGTGAGTTCTCTCCAGAAGTCCATTAGATTTCGGGTAGTAAATAGAACTTTTCCTGTGTTCAATTCTTAGACTCATAAAAATTTACAATCTCATCAGATTTGAAATAAGTGGCGTTATCAGACAATATGTATTTGGGTAAACCAAATCTAGAAAAATAGTAATTTAGATGTCTAATAATTGTATTAGAAGTAGTATTAGGTATTGGAATAGCTTCTAAGTACCTTGAATAGTGATCTACAATGGTCAAAATGTAATTTTGGTTGTCAACTGAGCGAGGAAGTTTACCGACAATGTCAATTGCCAAAAATTCACCTGGTGCCAAATGATGTTTCGGAATACAATGAGTAATTGTCTTACGTTTAGGTTTATTTTGCATGCAATTGCAACAATTTTCACAAAAAGTTTTGACATCTGCATACATTCCAGGCCAAAAATACTTAATTTTGATAAAATTATAAGTTTTCTGTACACCAAAATGAGGAGCATGTGCAACTAATAAACAATCTATCACTAAATTTCTGGGAATATATATTTTATTCAATATTGGATCCTTTCCTGATTTTATTTTAAACATTAATAATCCTGAGTGAGAATCAATACAATATTTTTGACATGTTTTTGTGTCCTTTTTCTCAATCCTTTTTATGATTTCACTAGTACAGGAATCCATTGACTGACAAAGTTTATATTACTGTGAGATAGTTGGTCACCCATATGGAAAAGCTTATTTACTTCTACATCCTCAATTTGCATTCGAGAAAGAAAATCAGCTTTATTGTCACAACCTTTAATATGATCAATATTACAAGAAAAATCTTGTAAATATAATAACTAACGATTAATAATGTCTGGTTGCTTATCCAAATTCATATGATAAATAAATGACATAGCATCTGTCAAGAAATAAAAATGTCTGTCATATAAATATTCCCTGAAATGTTTAATGCCCATGAAAATTGCAAAACGTTCTCTACGAATTGATGGATAATTTCTTTCAGAAGGAGATAATTGTTTGGAAAAGAATTCAATTGGATAAAAATTTTCACCATCTTTTTGTAACAGAATAGCACACAATGCCACCTTACTTGCATCGGTAGTTAAAAATAGGGGTTTAGATTCATCATAATTTTTTATAGTAGGCTTGTTGAGTATAATTCTTGCATTACGTTAAATGCATCCTGACAATTCTCAGACCAAACAAAGGGTGTGCCCTTCCTGGTTAAATTTACAAATGGCTCGACAACTTCTGCATAATTAAAAAGTAAATGTCTGAAATAATTCATCATTCCAAGATAAGACTGAACCTGCTTTACATTCTGGGGAGCAGGGAATTTTGTAACTTTTTGAATGTTATCCTCTAAAGGAGCATAACCATTAGCACTAATATTGAAACCTAAGTAAGTGATATTGGTTTTACAAATCTGGATTTTGTTGGGATCAAGAGTCAAATTGAATTTTTCAAGTCTATCAAAAACCAGTTGCAATCTAGTGTTCATTTCAGAAATTGAATTAGCCACAATGATTATATCATCTAAGAAAAATTGAATGTTTGGACCTTTCAAATCATCAAGACACTTTGAAATAAGCAAAAGGAAATAAGAAGTAGAGTTTTTACTCCCAAAAGGCAAACGAGTGGGTTGCAAGTTTCCCAACTCGGAACAAAATGCCAATTTCTGTTTGTCTGAATTCTTAAACTTGATTTGAAAAAATGCTTATTTCAGGTCGAGAACGCTATACCACATTTTACCAGAAATCTCATGAAGAATATCTGCAATTTTTGGTAGGCAAATTTTAAATGATTCTGTGACACTGTTCAATAATCGGTAATCTACAACCTTCCTGAATTTTAGTTCTTTGGAATTTGATTTTTTTATGACAAAAATAATTGGAAAACTGTAATTTGAAGTAGATGGTTCAATGATGCCTGCCTCGAATAACTTCTGAAAGCAATTTCTGCATTAGAAGCCTGTTTAACTGCTTCCTCAAAAGAAGAAGGACCCAAAATCTTA
>BGPR01042302.1:0-13307 GCA_013235015.1 Araneus ventricosus | reverse complement strand
TTTGTTACAATTACATAGGTTCTGTTACTGTTCCACTCTCCAGAACTGACCAAGGGGTCCCACCCAAAGCATTTGCCAGGGACCCCGTACTGTCCAGTGACTTTGTTACAATTACATAGGTTCTGTTACTGTTCCACTCTCCAGAACTGGAAAATGGCTCCCACCCTAAGCATTTGCCAGGGTCCCCGTACTGTCCAGTGACTTTGTTACAATTACATAGGTTCTGTTACTGTTCCACTCTCCAGAACTGACAAATGGGTCCCACCCTAAGCATTTGCCAGGGACCCCGTACTGTCCAGTCACGCCTGTGACCAGAACCACTCGAGCGAAATGAAGAGGTGTTGGGACGCACACTCACCGCGTTCTCCGTGTCCTGCATGATGAGGATGACGGGGCAGTCGAAGTCGGTCATCTTCCTGTACAGGGTCTTGAGGAGGAAGCCGTCGGTGGACGTCGAGTAGATGCGAGTCCAGGGAAAACCCACCGCCCGCGCAGGCAGTAAGGTGTAGAGCTGCAAAGAAGAGGACACATTTTGCTGAAATCATCAGGGCTATTAATGTTAATTATCAACATTAACGCCACTGTATACCCTCCCCCCCCCCGAGCTCGAAACCCGAAGGGTTCCCTTTCAGTTGAATGGGTATCCGAGGAAGGACGTGAATACCGTGTTCCCGGAGGCATATATACAAACCCTACCCTGATACACCAAAAGCAGGAAATCGGACAATATCATTGGCTCGCTTCGCCGAGAGCCAGTGACGTCATTCTTTGCTCTTGCACTTAGCCCACAGAAATCATAACAAAACAAGTTATTAAATGTGATCTTTGAATTAGTTTAAGTTTCCTTTGCTTGGACTTCGCGAATTTCGATCTACGATACGAACCCACGTCGTAATTTTATTTAGTCGAGCGATTATTCTTTTTCATCTTTACTCACAAATAACTTGGATTTGGCTGAGAAAATTCGCTTGACTATTACTGTGGAAAGTTTATTCGACAAATACTAATTCGTACAAATGCCAAATGAAACTGCAGAAAATCATGTCCAACAGAAGAAAGATTCGTTTACTTGTAAAAGTTTTGTTTCGTTAGAGTGCAAACAAAAATGCGAGGCAAAGATATATGTTAGGATACTGCTTAAATTTGTATCCGAAATCATTCAGAAAATATATCATTTTTTCCGTACGCTAAGCGCGAGAGCAAAGAATGTTGTAACCGGCTCTCGGCGAAGCGAGCCAATGATATTGTCCGATTTCCTGCCTTTGGTGTATCAGGGTAGGGTTTGTAAATATGCCTCCCGGAGGGAGACGTGATTGACCTCACATCTGTCCTTGCTTCCGATAAGTTGTCCTGAACCCCGTGCCATCTGTCCATTGGAAACAGAGCACCTCTGGGTTTTCTTGGATGAGTGTAGTTGTACACATACTGGGCTTAAGGGTTATCGATTGGATTTATAGGCCAAACGGCATAATTGTATGTTAAAAAGATGAATAATGAGTGGTTATTTTATGAAAAAAACACACTACAATACACTTGATATGAAATTGGCAAGAAAACAAATGGTATTTTAACATTGGGAAGGATGTATTACTAATATAATAGCCCAGATCTGTCTCTCGGTAACGCTCTGACGTCACCAACAATAAAACTCGCGCCATAGCACTGCGAGACGTTAAACAGCTTGTTAGAGAACCTGAATTTCAGAAATTTTTAATTTAAAAGAGTAATTGTCGTTCTAATTTCAAATTTAATAGCTCTAAAATAGTGAAATACAATTTGCTATCCATTGATATAAAATTGATCTCGCTGTGATCCGTAGTTCCCGAAAAATTTTAAATTATATTAATCATATATTTCGAATTAATTTCCGTGTTTTAATAGAAAGTAGTGAATTACGTCAGTGGTATATCATGATCATGCGCGTGATATAGTTTGTACGCCATGATGCATCTTATTATTTATTGAAAACATGTTGATATAATTTGATAATATTTTTGGCAACTTTTGACAAGCAGAGAAGTGCTCTGTTTTGATTAGAATTTCGAAAAAGAATTCCTTTGAAACTTTAACTTTTGACTTACGTTTGACAAGCTGAAAATTTCATGGTTATTGAATTATAATAAAATTGTTAAACAACGGAAAATACTTCACACACGGAATTGTTGTTTACAAAGAGGTTTTTTGAATAAAGAAATATGTAAATAAAAAAATATTTACTGTTATAAAACATATGTTTATTTTATTTGTTTTCAATCAATGTTAAACATTTCTCTCGCATATATATCTATTTAAGCACGTCAAATTTGATGGGAAATCTCCCGAATGAAGAGGCAATTTGCACCCGTCATACCATGACGGGCAATTTACCAGTTTCTACATAAAACAGATGTGTAGATGGTTGACGCTCAGAAGAATTTAGGCAAAAGTTGTCGGCTAGGTCACGGATTTACATCCGTTTAGAACTACAAGAGGACCATTGTGGAAAAACTTGTAGCTTTGAACGTAAGCAAATTACAAGGAGGACATTTAAAAAACCCACTGTTAAAATTCCACGTTGCACCAGTATGAAGACGTGAGATCCTCAATCTAAAATTTAACGTGCACTATGGTTACATAAACGAGGTTTGAAAAAACTTTTATATTTTCCAAAACCTTTCCTCTAAAAACTTTTTTATTTTATTATCTTTGAATTTTTAGACTTACACTTCAAATATCAATACTATACATATTTTCCAATATTTTAATCATTTTTCTTCTAAAAGTCATTAACAGATAACATACTTGAAATAGAATGAAAATTTAATTTAAATTAATCTGAACTGATAATCAAGTTCTGAAAATAATAAAATATTGTACTGTCATCCAGAGCATTGAATAGCCGTGCAAAATTTCAGAACGCTAGTAAATCCGAAAGTCTAAAGTCGATCACAAAATTCCACCCTCACAAATATGAAATTTACATACATGAAACAAGTGAAGTTAAATAAAGGTATAAAAAGGATTTCCGGATTTTCATTAAGTCAAAAAAAATTCATGCTGGCATAGATGTAGTACGGTGATCTACAGGACGAGCACAAAATTTTTCCATGATTGTAAAATGTTAGAAGGAATTATTTTATTTATTTATTTAAAGAAAAGCACACTATAGAGAAAACTCCATTTACAGAGTGCTATAAACACACAACAAACACACATAGAACAAAAGTCACAACGAGTAAATAAAAAGATGCACTAGAAAACAAAAAGTTGAACACAGAGAATACATAAAATCATAAAACTTTTGCAAACGTATATATAATTAAAAACGAAAACACATAATCACAAAAGCACTAAAACACACTATGATACTAAAAGCCGTTTTAAAAAATTAAAAGACCATTTCCGAAAGGCAAGGGTTAAAAAGCCAAAACACGCAAGTACCGAATCTTCTAAAAACACACCAGGAGTTTAAAAGTTTAAAAACGTAAATACAGACTTGAGATAAAAAAATAAATTGCAACACTTAAGATAAAAATAAATTCAAACACGGCCCCAAAAACAGAGTACAAAAATTAAAACCTATAAAAAACATTAACAAAATGGTCGAATACGTAAGAACACGGAAAATCAAAACGCATAAAAATCTAAAAAGTTGTAAAAAGGCAAAATAAAACACATCATGTATTTAAAAGATGCAAACATTTCGATTTAAAAGCACCAAAAGACATATTAAAAATGTCAAGTTCATCAGAGAACTTTTTAAAAATTTTATAAAACCTATATAACGAGAACCAGTTAATATAATTAAATTTTGAATATAAATTTGGAAAGGAACTCTGGTTTCTTAAAAATCTGGCGGGCACAGAGAAATCTATAGAGCTCATTATATTATTACAATCAATTGAACCATTAATAACTTTGTAAAAGAAAAGAATGCAAGAAATTGACCAGTGAAGATGTAAAGTAACGTTCTTATCATTGTATAAACATGTTTTTATAGTTTTAACTTAATTCTTAATTAAATGGTGTTGATGAAGGGAACAAATGCAATGCTTTTTACGGTTCCATCTAAACCAAATCGGCCGTTTCTATTCAAGAATAGTTTATGGATTTTTGGACGTAGACTTACGTCTCTCCATAGTGGTCTAATGGTGTGTCGGGAAAGGAAAAAGTTATGACGCTTTTCGCGCTAAAGTTAAACGCTTATAGCTCCGCAACCAAATAACATAGAGAGTTGGTTTAAGTTTCATTTAACAGAGAAAGATAGACACTAAAGATTTCAGAAACGTCTAAGCATAATAGTTTTTTGTGCAATACATTTTTGTAATCAGGGAAAGTTTTTGTGCACACTCTGTATTCTTCACCAATATGCGAATGATGAAAAATTTCTTTCATCGCAGGTTCCCGTCGTACAAATTTTATAAGACTTTTAACAGGATCTCTGGCGAAATAGACATTTATCACATGTCTCCTACTGTTTTCAACTTTTAAATACATGACCTGATTTCTTTTACTTTTCTTACGCTTGACTATACATATTAAGATTTTTATGCGTTGATCTAGTGTTTGTGTGTGTTTGATTTTTTGACCCTTGCTTTTTAATGGTTTTTTGATTTGGTGTCCTAAATTATATTTTTTAAATTGTGAAATTTTTTTATATAATTTTAATGTGACGGTGTGCGGTATGGACTTTTGGGGCCTCGGCGTGTTTTTGGTGCTTTTGTAATTGCGTGCTTTCATTTTAAAACATTTATGCGTTTACATTTTTATAATTAATGTGGTTTTGAGCTTTGAACTGTTGTATTCTCTGCAGTTACTTTTTTTTCCTTTGTGTTTTAATTCACTTTGTGGCTTGTGTTTTTGATCATGTACTCTGTAAATGGAGTCATCTCTGTAGTGTGCTTTCTTTGAATAAATAAATTATTATTAAATTATAAATTATTATTATTAACCGATTTTCTTTCAACCCCCCATGACTTTTTAAAGGAGCAGATTTTGCACTTCTCTTCCCAATTTAAGGCGCTTATGTCTCCCGCAAATACGCTTCTATTTGCTTAGTAGCAGATGAACAAGCGGCTGTTTGCAGAGGTTGCGGATACTCCTCAAAATAAACAACCGAGTGCTTTACAACAATAGCATTCGTTCTCTGCAGGCACGATAGGTTTCTACCCTATCGTCTCCGCAACAAAACACGTGCAAGAGGAAAAAGAACAAAATAAAATTTTAAATGTGTTCTTTGGAATTGTCACCCATGCTGTTATGTGTCTAATATCCTAAGTTTTTGCATACATTTTTAATTGGCTTCTGTTTCCTGTTTTATTATTTGATGTTGTTTCATGAACTTTTTTGTCACTTCCTTTGTCTTCTGTTTAGTTGCCTTTGTGGTTGCTTTTTTGCATACAGTGCAATTCAGATTTGTTGCGATGTTTTGTAATTTGATGTAATGTTTCTTTTCTGTTTTGTTGCTATTTTGTACTCCCCGCCGTACGGGTCAGTGCCTTACACCCTCTGGGTAGGCTGTACTGGCGTGGGAAAATAAATAAATAAAAACAAACTGTACGTTCTTAACACGCTATTTTTGTCAACGGTTTTTAAATGTTTCTTCTTAATTCAATTCATTTCTTAATACTTTTTCCTGTTTATACAATTTATGCTTTTACCATTATGTCATTTTTTGTAATAAAAAAATGCATCCATACTTGGGGAAGGTTTGATTTGTTTAAGTTGCTTTTACAGCACATTACTGAACTTTCAAAGTGATAACCCAAGACACTCCTTTACTTTTAAAATGAAGTTTATGTTACGGACCTATTTAATAAATAGATCCAAAAATCATATGAATATGAGTTTTGGATCTATTTGGCTTATTTATTGGGATATCTAAAAAAATTGTAGGGAGTCCTTCTTTTGTCTTTCTTTTCCTTTGGGATCTTTCCGGTCCCGAGAGGTTTGTTTTAACGATAGTCAGGCCTCTTGCAGATTAAGATCCAATTTTTAGAATCCCTACCTGCAGGTGGTCCTTGATGAAGTCTGATAGGCGGAATTTTATTCTACTTCTTACAATAGTACTTTTTATTAAGAGGTTGCTTATTTTTTCTTTTTCTTATAAAATATGTTGTCTACTATTGTTTTTCGGTTGTAGCAGCATTTTGCGCGCTCTGAAAACAGTAAATGTTACGTAATATTTTTATCTTTTATAGTTTACGGTGCTTTTTTGCTTTCAGGTCTTGTTGATTTAGTTGTTTTACTCTTTTTCTTCTTGAATTTTTTAGATCCGCAGAGCATATTCATATTTTACTTCGAGATAATAGTATTAGACTCTTATGAAATAATAAAGGACAGCAATAAAAACTTGTTCTGTCATTGAAAGAACAAACGTACCTCTTTAATGTGTTCTTCTTGCAAAATTTCTGAAGGAGATAGGAGATCAGGAAGAGGAAGTTCCAATTCCGAATAGTTGATTTTCTCCATCTCGCTCAAAGATAGAACCTGCGGAATGGAAGAATGACATTCATTGATTTCAAATAGCTTCATTCATATGCTAAATCACTACATAGTGAATAATGATACATTCAAAGATCAATAGATGTACACCTGAAATTCTTCATGATCTAAAAAGTTACCATTTTATTACACCAAAGTTATTGATGGATAGTTTATTTACCGTTACACAAGAGTTCGTGATAGAGGAGAGTAGGGTAAAACCCTTGATTCTGGCGCTATTACTTTTCCTATCTAGCAGACGGATACTGAATGGCACTCTACTGGTCAAGAAAAAGGAACAGTCATAGTGGCGTCTTGCAGCTGTTGGATGCACTGCATCTGTGAAGGTTTATTTGTTTAGAGACGTCAGCTCTCTAATGTTCGTTTGATTTTAATTGGCCTTACTTAAAAATCATTACAAGTATGAAAACTATATTTAGTCCTGCTTATTATACGTTTACTAAGGATTCATAACCTATAAAAGAGTAAGGATTTACTCCAATGATTGTGCGGTACTGTATTGTTTTTTATGACCACTGGAACTCAGGGTAAAACCGGGTACTCCAAGTGGCGTAAGACCGGGACAGTCAGTGTCGATGATTCCTCCTAAAGACGATGAAAATGCATCAGACGTTGATTGTTTATATTTTAATGATTATTTTCTAATTTAAATAAAGAAGAAGGGTTAATCCAATGCAAAAACTGTCTCAGCTGTGCCCACGAAATCTGCAGTGGCGCGGAGGAAGAAGACAACTGCTTTAAATGCGAATTTTGTAACTAATATTCTCAAATTGTCGTATAAAATAAAAATGATAGCAACTTTTCCATTGAAAATCGAGTTTTCCTAATTTCCCATAACGTTAACATGTGTACCCGATTTTATCCCACTAGTGGGGTAAAACCGGGTAGTTTCACTTTTTTTAATAAAAGAAAATTATTGATAAAAAAGTAACGAAACTTTGACTTTTCTGGAAAGATATATTGTACTCCGATAAACAATGTATATTTTAATAAAATTTGAGAAGCTCTCTGTCGAATATTTTAGCTCCAGCAGGCCTTCGAACCTTCGATACCCGGTTTTACCCCGCTTTCCCTATACTAAATTTCTTTACACGCAATCCGTTTCTACATAAAATTTAGACACGCGTAAAGTACGCAATTGCCAACAATTTGCAGTGATTTTAATGATAGACTTAAAACGGGGTACTTCTCAGTTAGCCGGGCGCAAATGTCGCCAAAATTTGGCGGAATTCTACATTATTTGGCGATTTTTCGCTTGCGCTCGGCTAAAATGTCGCCAATTGTGAACCAAACGCGAGCCAAGTCGGCGGGCGCATATGTCGCCAATTGTGAACCAAACGCGAGCCAAGTCGCCGGACGCAAATGTCGCCAATTGTGAACTAAACGCGAGCCAAGTCGCCGGACGCAACTGTCGCCAAAATTTGGCGGAATTCTACATTATTTGGCGATTTTTCGCTTGCGCCCAGCTAACGGAAAAGTACCAAACCGGAGTCTTTTTTGTTCTAAATGCTTTCCAATTAAATGTTTCCCAAGAATGAACAGTTGCAGTATTTTAGTCCATTCATAAAAGTAATAAAAAGTTGTTGAACATTAAATACCAGTATAAAGCTGGCAGTTGTGGTGAAAGAGTTTGGTTTTAAAACATAAAATATATCGAGTTTATTGTTACACAAACAAGAAAATATTCTATCGAATTTGACCAGCAGGTGGTCCGGAAAGACATGAAAAGCTAAAGACGTCATTTGAAACTAGTCGAAACAATTGCAACCGATTGTTCTTACTGTTCTCTGAATAAACAGGAAGTCAGATATTATCTCCAAATGATGGTTTGTACGAAAAGGACTTTCCAATGATCGAAAATAAACCTTCAGAAGATATAACAAATTTATTTCATCACAACGGAACAGTTTTGTGTCCTGAAAAATCCAGAAAACAATATTAATTCCTTTCCTATATGTCATCACGAGTGAAACTGTACATCCATTTACAATAAACATCTCCTTCTCTACGCTGAAGTGCAAATGGTAAGGATATTTTCAATTTTGAAGTCGTTAAAAGTTTATTTTTTCGAGCAGAGAATTGCATTCCCTCTTTTTCTAACTACTAACTAACAAAATTAAGTCTTCTTGAAACTGAATTGATTATATGGTAAAAAATTAAATCTTTTAAAACAAATTTATAAATATGAGTTCGGTTTTACTAACAAACTTAATCAGAACAAAAAAGTATAAATTTTTTTACTTCTGAAATTTCACCATTGAAAGAGATTATTTTAATTATTTTTGAAAATGGAAAGAATGCGCAAAAATGCTCCTCTTTCAAAAGGCGGGAACTTAATTTACAAAACATTCGACTGTTTGAACTGTTGATTCAAAGGTGAAAATTCTCCCATATGTGATTCTGTAAGCATTTACCCTTCAAGCGCGCAATTATTTTGTTCCGATCTATAGGAGATGTCAGACAACTTAGCTTACAAAGAGAATGAACTAAACATTTTTGCATTTTAACATCACAATACTTTATCCATGGATGTTTACGAAAAGATAAGTACAGTATACTCTCTATTATCCGTGCGCGGATTATCCGGTTTGCGGATTATCAGTGCTCATTCCGGACTCACAAAAAAATTTAAAGAGAAACATTTTCAAGGCTTATCATGTATGTAAAATCGATGTTGATGCTCGATCGAGAGATTCATTCCGTGAAACTAGTGAGCCGTGACGGCGGAGGCTAAAGAATAGATTTCTTTTCTTCCTCCACGTGCAATCTCTACCGGTTCAACCCGCAATTTTCCGAGAAATGAATCACACACTTCTAGCTCATTCTCGTACGAACACGCTTCTTCCCGACACGTCATTCTTTAACTTCTTCGTCTTTTTTCACTTTCGCACGTGTTCTTTTAGTTTTTGTGTCTTGTTTACCGTCAGTTGGTAGCGTGAGGTTTTTTACTGGTAAAAATGAGTGGTGTGAAACGAAAACGAAACGTTTTAAAGGTTAAACAAAAATTAGAAATCCTTCAAAAACTTGATAACGGAGAATCAGCTAGTACTGATGCAGAAGATGTACTAAATGAGGGAAATACAATTTCTCATTCTTCTGCTCCACAATCTGTGGAAACTTTGCTACATTATATGGGACAAAGGGGATTTGATTACGGTGACTTTACTGCGGTTCGTAAAATATGTGTCGATACACGACAAGAGATGAACAAACAGCAGAAGCAAAGACGCATTACAGATTTTTTAAAGCGGTAAATGTTAAAATGAAAATTCCTAGTTTGATGTTATACAGCATGCAAATGTAAGTAATTTTTATATTTTTGTACTGATGTCGATTTTTTCTTTAATAAAAAGGAGTTTTCGAATTATCCGTGTTTTTCCATTGCCCGTGCTATCCCTCCCGGTGATTAACCCGGATAATCGGGAGTGCACTGTAAATGAAAATTGTCAGCTTCCGAACAGAGCATGGAAAACGGAAGAAGACGTCTTCGCCCCCTCTAGGAGGGTTAAAGGCAGATTCAGTCGGTCGCCAATATCCCTGAAGCAGCCAAAAAATACCCTCCACGAGATGAGTGTTTTTGAAAAAGCTGGCGTTATCACGAAGCATTCGAATTGAATATAATAGAATTTTTCCATTAAAAACACCGAAATCTGCCTATTGGTAAGCGTTAGTGTTCCTTAACTCTTTCATCCAGAGGCGACTTTTTCTTGTAGCTCCTTTAAAACCGGGACTCATTGGGAGGAAGCGACATGAATTGGACTCTTATTCTGGGTGGTCTCTATTCTCGCTCTCTCTGGGTGGTCATTTACTCCACCACCTCACCCCTGCTATAACCTTCCCTTAAGGCTTAAGGAAATGGGATGTGGTTGGCAAGGATAAATGGACCTCCCCTTACCGCACTTATCTCCGAAGCGATCTCATAACCTCACCTCCCCTAAAAAGAAGCCAACCGCCTCAGACCGGCCTTCGTCGCTGTTAAGGGGAAATTTTTAAACCACCTCGCTCGGTGTGAGAGGGTTAAACATCGATAGAATATCTATACTATCGAAGCCAAGTCTATACTATCGGGTTTTCGGAACTATCGACTGAAAAAATCGATAGTATCGACTTTCTCAAAACTATAGATACTATGGATAGTATCGACTTTCTCAAACTATAGATACTCTCGATAGCTTTTACTGGGCAATACTATCGATAGGCGAATTTTCAGTCCATAGTTTTAAAAATATCGACTGGAACTATCGATAGTCTGGGAAAACTATCGATTGGAAGAACACCTATCAATAGTATCGCCGGAGAGAAAACTATTTGATACTATCAGTCGATAGTCTGGAGAAACTATCGACTGAAAGAACACCTATCGATAGTATCGCCGGAGAGAAAACTATTTGATACTATCAGTCGATAGTCTGGGAAAACTATCGATAGTTGAACTATCGATGTTTAAGGAACACTAGTAAGCGTAACACAGACCTGCATGGTGAGGGTGACGGGATGATAGACGCCCGCATGGTTGACCCCTCCGTTGTTAGGGTGGCAGCCTCGGGAGCAAGCATTCATCAGCACTCGCAGCATGTTGTGTTGTGTTGAAAACTCTGAACACTCGTGCCAGAATGAGAAGCGCCGAGTGGTTGCCTGCTGCGACGTTGGATCTCGTGTTTGTACAGCGGGATTTCAGTTCGCGAGGGTCGAAAGCCGTCTCTTATAGTGAACCTTGGCGATACAAATCTTGCATCATATACAGATTTTACTGATGCGTGGGATTAAGGGCATTTTAGATGAAAAGAACTAGGTAATAGAAATGCACACGCAACTTGGCGCAATGCACTGAAATTTAACTCACTGATCGATAAAAATAAGTTATTGAAAAGTCACGTGCAAAAGTTGTCTTTTTTGTTATTATTTCCTTGCCCTTTTGCACACTTTGAAATAACCGGATAAATTGTATTCGGTTAATATTTGTAATTTAATATACAGTGATTTCTATTCTTCCGTGTGAATTTTATTCTGTCTTTGCTCATCAAAATGGCAAAAATTAAGTTATCAGTAGTTTAAATGAAATAATTAAATTTTATTCAAAGCAATATCTCATCTCTATAATCGCGGCTTAGTGGTTAAGTCTTAGTTTCTGGGCAGGAGAATGCTGTGTAGGAAATCCAATTCCATCAAAGCTCCCCCGTGTATATGTGGACCTGATGTACATTGCATCTGTTGAGGATCAAACCTCCAGCTGGTGTGGCGCAGAAGTTTGGAGGGGGGGCGCTGGGTGAGATGTGGCCCTCATCCTCTGACCAGGTATCAAACCGGCAAGGTCTCCCAAACTAACCTTCGTGTTCCTTCAAAGCAAGACTTTAATATAACGAAACAAAACTCATCTTTCATCAGAAAAAAAAAGTCACTCAGGTCTCGCTCTACCTAGTATATACCGTACCTCTAGAAAGATAATCTTCACCAACAAGGCAAAGGAATCAAATGTTTGAATCACCATAATCTTCATCCAGTTTAGTAAGATGTGCACATTTCCGAAGAAGGTTGTAAACATAAAGAAGACGCTACGACTCTTATTGAAACTCTACTGAAATGAAAAATCAGCTGAACTGAATACGCTTCAGTTCTGAAAGAGTACATTTTAAAAGTATGTTAGTCACAAAACTTACTAAGTTTTCAATTCCTACTATTAGTTCACACTCTCCCTATATATATTTATTTATATATCTTGTTCAAATTTTCAATTGTTAATAAAATACTTTTTATTCATCCACTCAAATTCAAATACATTTTCAAAACTTTTAGTGGATGACACTTGATGTTAATACAGTTTTTTCAAACATTAATTCATTAATTAAATTTAATTAATTAATTTTAATTTTATATGAGAGAAAGCATGTGTCGCCTTGAGTCGTTTGGTTTGAATTTTTCTCAATAGATGGAGCTAGGTTTGCCAGCTTCTAGACATAATATCCTTTGTTTTCTGGTATGTTCACGAAAGCGTCATTTTTTCATGTATTTTTTGTCAGAGGGTAATGTTGATTACTTTCTTTATTCTCTCTATTGGATATGTTAAAAAAGACTTTATGAAGTTTTTTTTCAATTCCTACTATTAGTTCACACTCTCCCTATATATATTTATATATCTTGTTCAAATTTTCAATCGTTAATAAAATACTTTTTATTCATCCACTCAAATTCAAATACATTTATTTAAACTTGTAGTGGTGACACTTGATGTTAATACAGTTTTTCAAATATTAATTCATTAATTAAATTTAATTGATTAATTTTAGTTTTATATGGGAGAAAAAAATTCTCTTATATAAGATATTTAGCAGGATATAAATTTAGGAATAAATACCGTCAGTGACGAAGCGTGTAGATCGCTGACCTAAGTAGGAATTGACTTTAATTTTTTTTATATTACTTGTTTTAAAATGTGGAATTCATACAATATAGAAAAGCTAGATTGAACCGAAAGCTGAAATTTTCAGATCATCCAAACTATTCTAATCTGTGCAATAATTCCTGAATTCGGGAAATCAAAAAATAGACAAAATTTAGAACGGCATACTTAAGAAAAAATGACTCGCTTACCAAAGAAATGTTTAAAAATAAATTCGCAAAGGTTGTTTTCACTCATTTCTATGAAATTTCAAACAATTTTGCAAATGTTGTTTTCAGAACTGATACCAATGACCCGAAAATCTAAACAAACAAAAGCTGAGGTCGGAAACGAAAATTCCTGTTTATTCCCAAGGACGACATTCACAGAACGGCGCACTCTTTTGGGAGCACATTCACGGGCTACGAATTCGCACATGCGACAGCGG
>BGPR01042301.1:0-13308 GCA_013235015.1 Araneus ventricosus | reverse complement strand
TCAGACATAATTCCAAATATATCGTATTCCAATACAAATAGACACTCAGACATAATTCCAAATATATCGTATTCAAATACAAATAGACACTCTGACATAATTCCAAATATATCGTATTCCAATACAAATAGACACTCAGACATAATTCCAAATATGTCATTTAGGAATGTTTACCGCAAATTTTTGCCGATTACACTACAATATCTCTGCATACACTTCGTATAAGGGAAACTAATATTCTTTATTTATTATTCTAAAATAGAAGTTTAAAATCATTCTTTCGAAAAACCTCTGATGAGTCAAGCATATAATATTTGCTAAGAATGAAAGACTTGCATTTCCGGTCTTTGGAACTTATTTGAAACCATACTGAGGATCGTTTGAAAAAGTTCCCAGTTTATTTATAAATTACTCTCTAGAATATGTTCAAGAAATCAAAATGCTTGAAAGCCCAACACTTCTTACGAATTTATTTTGCGATAAAATCCCATTTGGAGCCTCATATTTTCGTTCTTTGAGAAAAATAAACTGACACTTATATTTTGAAATCCAGAAGTTTAATATTTATTCAATAATATCTTGAAAAGTCAAGCATTAAAAATAAAACCTCGAGACCGCATTTAGATAGTTAAATATCATTATGTAAATAGGCAGACATTCTCATCCGAAGTCACGCTTGTTATTAAAGTGAGTTTCAAAAACGGCCTAATCTCGTGAATTTTAAACTGCACCTCAGTATTTACAGTTTCATCATTTATTTAATTTGTTGATAGAGACCTCGTTATTGCGAAGAAAGTTGTAGTTTCTCGAAGTTTAAATTTGGGTAAGGGAAGCAATATATTTACCGTCCTATATTAAACGAATGGTAGCTTCGAGAATATTGCCAAGTGTTTTTTATCATGAATCAACGTCATTTTGTGTTGGGTACGGAGTTGATAGGTTTTCGGAAAACATTAATACTGAATAATGTTTATTTATTTAGGTTTGATAGCAAAATTTGGTTTTGTCGGAAAAAATCAGAAGATATTTGTTTTCAAAATATAAATGGGTGTAGTCATGTTAAAATATGAAAGGATGCAGCACGGGAACCGACTTCAATCTTATGGATTTCGAGTTTGTTACAGAAAACTGTACAATAGTATGTGTGATGTTGGATATAAAATGAAATCAACTGCAATTCATTAAGCAATAGATGCAATAATGCAGCAGATTTTAAATCAATAACTAATCTTGGAAAATGGAAAAATCGGAATTTTTCTTGTAATGTTCGGTGAAACGTATAGGCTCAGAATATGCATTTCAGAGTTGGTTCTTTATGGCATAACTGTCTCCAATGCTGAAAAAGAAGAGAAAATATGATGGTTTATGTACGTCTGGGCTGGAATGGACTTAGTGAGTTGACTTTCAGTAATGGAATTTCGAATTCAGGAATATATATGTACATATTAAGCGATAGATTACTTGAAAGTAAAATGAAGTCTTTAAAATGTTTTACTTCGACTATAAAATGAATTCCGGAAATACAAGGACTCTATAATCACATAGAGGGGAATTAAAGGTGACTATTGCTACCATAGATTATACATGCGCATATCATCATATGAATCCCATTGAGAACATATGAACTTTTCCAGCCAAAGATTAAAATAGCGTGTTTAGGTGTGAAAAAGAATGCTTTTGAAAAGATATGGCAATGCGTCCCGTTCGTTTCAATAGAATGACTTGTTGAGTCTATACCAAGAAGATTATATACTACATCGACTATCACTAATATTATCGATATTATTATATGTTAGAATAGAGTATTCGCACATTACATCACTAAGTTTCAGAAACCTGACGCCTTTTTTAAATAGTGCTGATTGGTTGTCGTATTAATGTTTTCTATTCGCTGTTTCACTGTATCATTACGAATCCCCATTGGCTGCCTTTCTATCTTTTCAATCCTCTTGAAAATCTGTATATGTAAGTGACTTTCATTTTATCCTCACTGTGATTCTGCTTTTCATGTATGATAGACCATTCTGAAAATAAAACCTGCTTTATTCGATCCAAAGGATTCTGAATCTTTTAACACAGGCATTTTCCACAAAATGAAGTGGTCATAAATCTAACATTATATAATCAAAAATAATAACGCTTTCATCAAGCTTATATAATTGTGTTGCGTAATATTCTAGATATTTTCGTGTTTAAGTATATTTTCACTTTCAAATTTCAATGTTTTATTGTTTTTTGGTTAACATAGTTTTTTAAGAAATAATTTTGAGTTGAAATGCTGCAATTTAGAAATAAATGTTTTTAAAAATTTAATTTACCACTCTTATTAATTAGAAAAAAAATTTAAGGCGCGAAAGTTTCTTTTTGTCCTTTGTACACAATACATTTTTTCCATACGCAAATTTCCTTCTCAAGTTGCCAATGTAACTATTTTTGAATAAATCGGTTTTGTCAAACGAGCAAAACAAGAAATATGTAAAGTGCTTCAAAAATTCTGAAACTTTCCTTAAAAGTACATTAAGAACATTAATAATATGAATTTTTTTGCTATTAATGGGAACGAATATCGAGAGAAGTTGCATTAGCCTCAAAAAATGGCATCGGTGTTTCTAGAACATAAAATAACAAGCATTTAATGCATTTTACTATTCAGATCATCATTTAATAATATGCATACTTAATAGTTTGCAATTTTTTGCAAACATATTCGTTTTTATTGATAGTTGTATTTTTTCCGTTACGTTTAACGGAGATCTCTTTTAAACTGCATATAACAGCTAATGTCAAAGATGAAAAAACAGCTTTAAATTTCTTTTTATTAAATATCTGCCTTCATAAACCTTATTAATAATCGGTTTAATAATTTAAAAATAAATAAGCTAAAAAACAATCATACTGGATATAAAATGCAACTTTCTTGCATAAATAATTTAATTTATCCATTTTTTTGGTATTTTTAATAGATTACCACTATAGAAATATCGCAACCGATCGCAAAATGAAGTTGTTGAATGTATAAAAATTATTCTACACGGTGTTTAGAATTAAGGTATCCAAATTCGAGGGTAAAAACTACTAGTCATAGTGACATCAAATCTCAGTGGTATGTACAGTAAAACCCCGGTAATCCGAACTAATTGGGAACGGAGCCTGTTCGGATTACAAAAAATTCGGATTACCCGAAATTCCGATAAAAATAGAAAAGAAAATGATGCGTGGCAAAAAAAATTTTAGTTATAAGTACTCGGCACTACTATCTCTTGAATTCTTTTATTCAAATCAATAAAACGAGAATATGTCTCCCCTTTTCATTAGAATAATGGATGTGCTCCTGTATGAAGTGGCCTTATCTTACGGCGAATTGCATTAGCTTTTTCAATGTGTAAAAAATTATGCACGCTGAAAAAGTACTTTTTTGTTTTTAGTGTGTATATTTAAATCTTTTCAGGTAATCTTTTCAATTACATATAATTTTCGAAAATAAAATCTGTTCGGATTAATCGGAATTTTAGATTTGCGGGGTTCGGATTTGAGGGGTTCGGATTAGAGGGGTTCGGATTAGAGGGGTTCTACTGTATTTTAAAACGAGGAAAAAAAGAATAGTCATTAAAAAATACGAATGATTGGCGATGTCAGGTAAAAATTCCGTAGTGCAACATTTCGATCATATATATTGCAAGATATGCAAAAATCGTCCTCAGTCCTAATGAGAATTAATTACGATTTTTAAGAGGTATAGTACTACTATAGAAACTAAAAATAATCACAAATACTCCGATGTTAACTGAATTAACCAGTTAACTGCTTTCTATCTGTAAACGCGTCAATCCGTGTCTTTATACACACCGTGACTTGACGTGGTTGACTTGTATACACACCGTGTAAAATAAAGAAAAAAAGTCCCCTTCGACAAGCTGGAAGTGTATCCTTTTGCCTGTAAGAGAATATTTTACATTCTTAATTTCGTAAGTGTTGGACCTATGAAGATGAAAGAAGGTGGAGAACAATGCATCCGATGAGAGCTTTCTAACAAGGTGTCATATGCATAGGGTAAAATGCAGTCTAAAGGGGGAAATCACATTTCAGTTCATGACTTCTAAGCAATTGTAGCTATCAAAAAAAACTTTCAACACAAAAGTTGTTCGTTATGATTAGGCGATGATTCACCTAGTTTGAATTTTCTTCCTGTCATCAATGGTAAGGAAATTATGGGCAATTGAAAATTTCCACCCCTTTTGAACTGGATACCCCATCTCGGCCGAGATTTTAGCCGTCCTTATTAAATAAATCCTTACTACATAAGCCGTCCTTACTACATTAAAATGTAAAAATTGCTCTAGTAATCGTGTGCACAATATTACATGGACAAAGAGTTTATATATATATATATCTTTTGTTTATTTTCTCTTTATAACAACTCTCGGCATTTTCTTTCCATAGATTTTTTTCTTGACATTTTGTGAATTATGAATGTTTATGATGATTATGTTGCTTTTACAATTCTGTTATGATCCTTTCTTATTTGTTATATATATAGTAATAATGATCGTTTGTAAATATAAAGTCAAAACAATAATTCTAAAACAAAAACGAAGAAGAAAATGTGCAAAAACATTAATTTTAAACACGATCTAAATCAAGTAAAGCTAACTAATATAACTAACCCAAGCTACCTAACTAACTAATATGATTACTTAAATATGAACATGGAGATATAATCGTATAAACTTTTGAACGAGGTGCGGTTTTGTGTTCTATGGGTTATGATCGGTGAAGATCTGCAGATTTTCCGGAAGTCGTGTCATGAGGAAGATTGCAAACGTTAGAATTCCTATAAGGAATCTAACTAATTACCATTTGATATAAAAACTGAAAATTTCAGTACGATGTAATACAGATGTCATTTACTGGTGTGTTTCTTTTATATTACGAATACAAAAAATTAGGTAAAATTATTTCGTATAGAAGGCCCCGTACAATGAGTTTATTATTTTCCCCAATTCGTCTCCTTTATTTTGCATATCTGGACTTCCCTGTACTTTATTTGTATATCAGGTATTTCTTAATTTTTTTATTATTTTTTTCCCGTTGATGTATTTTGTTATTTTTTGGCAATTTTTCAGTTTTAATAACACTACTTACTGTGTGGCCCGGCGTTGCACGGGCTATCACGAATAATAGGATATTCCCGGGCGGAGAGAAGTGAGGTCACGTGAGACCTTGGCATCCATATATTTTCATATGCTCCGCCTCCGTTTTTCTCTACAAGCAACAGATACTGTCACTTACTTTCCCTAAAGAACGTTACGAAATTAAACACTTTAATACAAAAAAGAAAGAAAAAAAGGATGAAAACGATTTTTTCCATTGTTAATGAATCCAAACACAGAAGCTCGCTTAAAAAGAAAAACCAACTTCCGTTCAATAAATAAAAATAATGCAACCCCGGATGCGAAAACTAATAATAGGGGAAAAAGAAACCGCAGTGAATGAATTCACCATGCTGTCAATAGATTGGCAGCACGTCATTTCATTCATTTTGACGTTTTTAATTAATATCTTTTCAACTAATTACAATTTCAGAATTTAAATAGTCGAAATGGATTCCTTTGATTTTTTTCCCATCTTTTGGTACGGCTAGTTTCAGGATTCAGTGGTTCGTGAGAAGATAGAAGGACATAGATACATATGTGTGTTGACGTTTGAATTTTAATAATCAAGCGTAGTCGCCATCGCTTGATTTTAATTACGCACTCAGTGAAAGACTTTTTTAAATAAATTCTACAGTTAACTGGTAAATGGATATAAAGAAGAGTTCTGAGATAAAAAAATGGTCACGTTTTGGCAGATGTTTATTTTCTTATCGACTTTCTTCTCTCATCGCTTCAATTTCTTCCGAGGTGTTCCGAAATGCGGATCATCGAAATTTGGTGCTGTTGCGACAACAGTTTTTATTTCCTCCCCTCTACTAAGTTCTTTGAACAGGGCACTTTAGTACTAAATATCCCTGTTCAGGAAACGCTCGGTATGATAAAATAATACTACCTCTGTTCCATAATAATAGTAGCAAGTGAATATTTAAACGGGTATTATTGGCGAATGCAGCTGTAAGTTATATTGTAGCACAGAATTGCGAAGCCTTCAATGAAAATCAATTATAATTATTTTTCTAATTTCATCCGCTGATCGAAATCGATTGTTTTATTTCAGTTGAATATCAACCCATTGTAAAAGTAAGAGAAAAAAAAAGTGAGTTTTCACGCAAGATCGAGTTGCGATTGTCCTACAACACTACACATCAGTACACAGTATCAGTGTAGTACTACAATCACTACAACATCAAGCCTCGCCCTGTAATGTCTATGAATTGATAGAAGCAAAAACTATCTGAAAGCTCAAAATAAAAATTAGGAGTAATATTTTTAATTTATTGTTTAATTTAATCTAGTTTTTTGATAATAAATTATTGCGTTCTGTATTTATTTTCTTTTGCTACTATTATTATGGGACAAATTAAATTCATCAACTGCTACTATTATTATTGGACAAATTAAATTCATCAACTGATAATATTATTATGAGACAAATTAAATTCATCAAATGCTACTATTATTATCTGGCAAATTAAATTCATCAACTGCTACTATTATTATGAGATAAATTACATTCATCAACTGCTACTATTATTATGAGACAAATTAAATTCATCAACTGCTACTATTATTATGGGACAGAGGTAGTATAATTTACTGTTTGTTTTGAGATAAGGAGACTCTCAGCGCATTTGCGCATGCGCCAGTAGGTTTTGATTTCATCAAAATAGGGGTGAGATTAAAGTTGGAATAGGAGATTTTTACACACCTATGAAAGGATTTCGAAACGCGCTTTTCTTAATTACTGTGTGTCATCCCTCTGCGGAGTAAAATCATCCCAAAGCGATAGTCTCGGCTTTCTGAAGCGAACAGTACCAATGGTTTTAGCTTTATTAATTACTAGCAGTACGCGCACGGCGTTGCCCGTGGAATCAGGACTTCAACAAAATGAAACAACAACAACAACAACAAAAAAAAACTCCTCCCACAATGGCATGGAAAAGTTCTGAAATCAAAACAAAAGTTACACATTATTGATTTTCCCGCTCATTTTTCTTCGCGATAATAACATTTCAACTGTAGAAAATACAAAGTACGTTAATCCGAAACAATATTAAAAAATTGCAACGTGAATAATAATAGAAGAAATATTATTCACTGAAAATAATAATCGAAGTCATTCAGTTGAAGGTTATGACTCCACCTGCGCTCTGCACCTTCAGCCAATGAAATTTCCAGCAACGTTTCGGAAAAGTGTCGCGGGAGGGAGCTCGGTAGATAAAAATATCTTTCAACTGACCATGAAAAAATTAATTAAAAAAAACGTGAAAAGATATTTTAACCGTTCTTGTTTTAAATACGACAGAACCGTTCCAGTTATAAGTTGAAAAAAATTGAAAATAATAGTGTTATTAGAACGTCGGATGCAGCAAATTTAAAAACAAATATTAAATTTCGATAGCAAAAATGACTATTTTTAAAAAATTTCTCACAATTCAGTAAATTACGTTTGAAGCTCAAAACAAACTTCATGAGAACGAAAATTGTTTGTGCTATCCGATGGTGCATTGATTGTTTTTCAACGATCGCATTGATTGCTTTTCAACGATCATTAGAAAAGATACTACAGCCGTAAACGTGCCAAAAATGACCCAAAACTACACAAAACATTGAATAAAAAATTTCTAGATTGGATTTTAAAATTCCGGCTTCGAGGTGCATTGAGTTACCTTTACGACTACCTGTGTGCCAAATTTCATGGTTGTGAGTGTGATAGATTCGTCTGGACATAGCGCGCAAGCACACACGCACACATACATTTCCTTTTATAAGTATAGTCTTTATGGTTAGTAAATTGCAGAATTCAACTAACAAACTTGTAGCTCTAAAATGCTTCAAAGCGTTCCCTCAATAAAACCTACAAATAAGTTTACAAAATAGATTTTCCTGTACGTAAACATAAATCTATATAAAGAGTTTCGAAAAATGACTTTCGACATAATGTGGTGCAAAAACTTTCCCCACTTTGTGCTGCGCGCATACAAATTAAATCAGCGATACCCGGTTTTCGATGAACTTCGTCCCCACTTTCATAATGGAAATGCAGAATGCTTAATTTATGAGCTCAATTCGCGAAGAAAAATAGCAGCTCTACGGGTATAGCGAAGTTTTTATTTTCGACTCGTGCTGATCACCCTGCTCTCTCTGAATACAGTTTCCCCTGTTCTTTATCTGTTGCAGAATGAGAAATATTGTACAGTACAAGTCAAATTAATCGAACAAATGGGGGAGCGAAGCCTTTTCGGATAACGATTTTTTCAGTTAAGCCATAAGCATCTCTTACTATTCTGTATCTAATTACATTATGCAATTCTTAAATGTTTCAAAACGAATTTAAAACTCTCTTTGCAGACATTTCATTACACCACCTGCATCCCCGTGTTTAGAGCCATTTGGCTCCTTTCCGGTTTGGATGGATGGAGGTGAATTTAATTTTTTTAGAAAGGACAAAAACAAATAACAGATGCAAAAACGAATAGTAATGAAAAAGAAACATACACTGGACAGAACAACATAGAAAACAAAACAAAATGGAAAAAATACGTACAGGAAAAAAAGAAGAGTCATAAGTAGCCGGAAGTGTGTGTCAGTCTGGGTGAATGCGTACTCAATGATTATCCTCTACGATGAGATCGTTCTCATTACATATGAAACTCATTAGGAGTCTAAGAAGGGTTCTTGAGAAGTTATTCGTTGAGAATGTTCTTCAACCATTGTAATTTAAGTGACACTGTAAGAGTTTGGAAATGCCAGGAGAGGGTAAACCAACATTTTGTGGCATAGTGCATTGGATCTCCCTTTTCTTCTCACTAGCAGTTGTCCTGTGTTCGAAGATTGAAGCAATGAAGGTATGGGCCCGTGTCCTGCAGCCAACATTAGCTCCTCTCCATTCTATCCAACTGGCTTGTTTGAGACCCTAGGCACTATATCGTGTGTACTGCGGCCAGTTTCTCCGTTATCCCAGTTGCCTTGCCAGATGCCTAAAGCAGCTGACCTTACCACAGATTTCAGGTAGGAAAGTGGCTTAGGGAGAAAGAAAGGGTCACCTTTCTCTTTGTAGGCAACACTCATGTTCTTTATTTAACCCTCTGATTCCTAAGGACATTGGAATAAAGGGACCTCAAAATACGGGAACGTCGGAGCACCTCTATCGAAGATACGGGAAATTCACTTTCCCCCTCAAAAGCCAAAATGACAGCAGGCATTGTCCGAATTCTAAGAAACCCCCTCTTCCCCAAACACATCTGGGCGAGCCAATCTGACGAAGAAAGCACGCGCATCAATCACACTTAACGAAAGGGGTGGAAATTTCAGAGTGACATTCGGACGACTATCGTCTTTTGCTTGAAAGGACGTATGGGACGGTTCCGTATTGATAGAGTTAAGTTAATCCTCCGTCGGGCGCAATATTCGCACCGGCGATTTAGGGGGCAATGCGCCTGACAGGTACCGGTAAATACCATCATAATTAATAAGGCATTAATTTTAATTTCAGCATTCTAAAAATTAATCACTGACCTTTTTGGGGCGGCTTAAATGAAAAAGGGGATATCGTTGCAAAAAGTCCCGTCTTCGCGATTATTTCCGTGCAGAACAGTATCAGTATGTGCTTTTTGGATTTGGGATTACAGAGATATTTCGGATAACCCGTGTTTCCGTTAACCCGGGTATTACTGCATCGTGAAACTCGAGTTTGGAGTAAAGGTTTTTACTTCGAGTAATCTGAGATTTATCAAATTAGTTAGAAAAGGCATATGATAAAAGTCGATAGAAGAGTTTCCTCCAGTAAGAACAATTTTATAAGTTGCGACGCTTTGTTACCTTGACAGGATGGAATTTCTTCGCCGCTCGATTTCTTGGGAAAATTACTTATTTGCCTGGTAAGTTCGTAATACATCTTTGTCTAGTTACCTCGCAGAGCATAGCTAGTTACTAACTAGCTATGCTCTGCGGGAGTACTAGATTATTTCGTCTGAAACTCTATAAGAGTCTGAATTTTATTGTTTCTAATATCAATTTGCCTATCTTCCCAGTACAGTATGAATTGTTTATGTTCAGATTATATATAATGTAATGATCTCACTTAATTTTACTTTAAATTCTGATATTATATACTATTTTAAAATCTTAGTTCAATATTAATGTATTCCAAAATCACTTTTCTTACACTCCAGTTTCGTTTTATTTCCCGCGATAGAGGTATATTAAATCTCTCGTTTAATATACCTTCAAAATTTAAATAATATTTAAATTTTGAAGGTATGAATTTTCTACCAAATTTTATTCATTACTAAAAGAATATTTTAATCGCTTCCACGCGCACACAAAAATCGCAGATTTGGCGTCCTTTCGGCGCCAGACTTTTCCCTAAAACACTTACGTAATATACTAAAAATAGCTAATATTCCCTTCACTTTGATCACGTGTCGATTTATTAAATCCCTATCTGAGAAAATGCATGGATTTTCTGTTCTCTTTTGACATGAAACTTTCATACGATATGAAAATTTCAAGTCAAAATTGCTCTTTATTTAAGCCAGTTAAAATTGTGTTCGGTGTTTCTTCCGTCAGGGGGCTTCCGTCAATGGATAATCACAAGGAAATACTCCTTTTTCAAAGTGAGAATTGTTTGTCCCGTCAAGCGGTCTGAAGTTGGGCCCAGAAATTTTCTGATGGCCGCTCGAAAATTTTTGACGAAGAAGTAATTCTGTTGAGACTGTCGATCTGATTAATACAGAAGAAAATTAATGAGATTCGACGAGATGGCAAATTCTTCAACATCCGCTTTACAGCCCAGACTTAGCTCCAAACGATTGTTCCGCTTAAATTGCACCTCTAAGGCAAGCGTTTCGCAACTGATGTAGACACCTGAGACAGCAGATCAAAGACATTTTGCAGCAGGCATTCGTTTATTTA
This sequence comes from Araneus ventricosus, assembly GCA_013235015.1. Classification (NCBI taxonomy): domain Eukaryota; kingdom Metazoa; phylum Arthropoda; class Arachnida; order Araneae; family Araneidae; genus Araneus; species Araneus ventricosus. The sequence continues at coordinate 2,239 of BGPR01042301.1, read as the reverse complement.
AAATTCTCAATTAATTTTATGCACAATAAAAATTCTGTATGTATATGTTAAAATTATTTCTTAAGTATTTGTAGTATTTTTTATTATTAACACATAGAAGAACTGGCTGAAATAATTTTATGCATCTCAATAATATAAAATTGTTCTCTCAAAGCATCAATACAGATATTCTCAAAACGGATTCCATTGCACGTGAGCATACTTTTATACAATGGATTCGTAAAAATTATTTCCAGCTAAATTTGCTGCCGAAAGTTTGGCCCCGTTAAATAAATCAGCGAAGCGCAGTTTTCAATGAACTTTGGCCCGGCTTTTATTAAAGGAAATGCAGAAAGGTTAATTTATGACTTCAATTCGCGAAGAAAAATAACAGCTCTACGGGCGCAGCGAAGTTTTTATTTTAGAAGCGTATTGATCGCCTTACTCTGAATACAATTTCCCTTGTTCTTTATCCGCTGCAGAAAGGAAAATATTGTGCTGGGGGTTTCGAGTCGAGGCTTTTGTTTCGAGTTATCGGTGACATTTATTAAATTAGAAAAGGCGCATGATAAAAGTGGATCGAAGAGTTTCCGCCTCTAAAAATAATTTTATAAGTTATAAAGTTTTGTTATATTGACAGGATCCATCAAACTTTATAATTCTGGAAGCACGGAGATAATATTTTGAGCACGAAACTTCTTTTTTCTTGAAGAATCTTTTATTCTTCATCTAATCCCTGTAAAATGTCTTCAGCTAGTACTAGCATATTTCATATGAAGTTTTATATTCGTTACTTTGGGAAAGTTTTCCTAATATATCTAAAAGGGATCATACCATGCTGAAAAGTATAGTATGATACTTTTATACGGGGTAGGGTTTATGTCCCAAAAACAAATCCTAAATGAAACGGTATTAAACGTGCCGAACTGGAACATGTTCATAACAAAGTTGAGTGAAAAATAAAACCATAATGCCTTAAAAACAATAATGCCTTTTTATTATGTTACGGATATTTCTACTTTTGCACTTTATTGATTATGAACATTTTGAGAGCGAAACTTCTATTACGAGATTTTTGGATCGAAGAGCTGTGACGTTAATCAAATCGAAACATTGGAAGAAAGTAAAAGTAAAAATCAAATCATTTTAGATAATTGCGTTAGCTACCCAAGATGAAATCGCTGCTTAACAGGCAACATCACCTGTCTCAATTTTTTTTTAAATTTGAAAGAGGAAGGAAAAAAAAATGAATTTTTCACAACCAATAACGAATAAAACTGATTTTTTTTTACATTTGGTAGGGACATGCGGTCTCATATTTATATCAGATGTTATAAAAATTTAGAAATACTGTGATACTTTGGGAAACTTGCTTCGTTGCCAAAAATTCAATTCTTTTTCCATATGTCGAGAGTGATTTCAGTTGTTACATAAGAATTTCGTATGTTTTGCTGGGTGTGGTTTTTGACCTACGACATTCTTGTGTGGAAGCGATGTTTGTTATGTGAGTGCGAGATCACTTTAACTCTATCGATGCGGGACCGTCCCATACGTCCCTTCAAGCAAAAGACGATAGCCGTCCGAAACGTCCGAACGTCACTCTGAAATTTCCGCCCTTTTTCGTTAAGTGTGATTGATTTCACACCCGCCGCGCGTGCTTTCTCCTTTAAAGTGGCTCGCCCAGATGTGTTTGGGGAAGAGGGGAGTTTTCTTACAATTCGGACAATGCCAGCTGTCATTGTGGTTTCTGAGGGGGGGAAAGTGAATTTCCCTTATCTTTGATAGAAGAGCTCGGACGTTCCCGTATTTTGAGGTCCCTTTTTTCAATGCCCTTACGAATCAGAGGGTTAATTGATTCCATTAATAAACAGACTCAATGAAAACATCTGGAACATCCTAGAATAAAGTTGCAAATGTAACTATATCGTATTCCATTTCGGTTAAAAGCAAAACTCACACCACAGGTAAACCTAATTGGCGAGTATAACGAAGATACTGCGACTGATGTTCCACAGCAGACGATTATTGAGTGAACCAGCAGACGATTTAAAAACTTGAGTAGTTTCCGAAAGGAACAAGCCGCAGCAACAATGGGCGGATGTGACGACCCGAAAACAAGACGCATGATGATGAATGAACGCCGGCATCATGTGTTGATCTAAGATGAAATTAGCTCATGCCGAGTGGACAAGTGACGAATCGATGGAGCTCGAGTGATGGATCAAGGTGGCGCAGGTTCAAGATCTGTTCGCAACTTTGG
>BGPR01042300.1:0-13308 GCA_013235015.1 Araneus ventricosus | reverse complement strand
GAACTGCAATAGCCATTGAGATGTATTCATACTTGATTCATTGGGAACGCACTAGGAGTGTCGGTTATTGAAAAAAACCGGTTTTTTTCACCTTTGGTTTAACCTGGCGGTTAAAACCTCTCAAAATAACCGGTTTTTGAAAAAACCGGTTTTCGATGGGTTTAAAAAAAAGCGTTTGTGGACAGAATTTTTTATTAATAATAATTTTTTATTAATAATAATTGAGAGAATTTGAAAAAATCCTTATCAAAAATTACCATAAAAGTGACTATTATTCAAAAATTTCTCAAAATTCAGTAAATTGCGTTACGAATTCAAAACAAACTTCATTAGAACGAAAATTGTTTGTTCTATCCCATGGTGCATTGATTGTTTTTCTACGATCATTAGAAAAGATACTACAGCCGTAAACGTGCCAAAAATTACCCAAAACAACACAAAACATTAAATAAAAAATTTTCTAGACTAAATTTTAAAATTCCGGCTTCGAGGTGCATTGAGTCACCACTACGACTACCTGTGTGCCAAATTTCATGGCTGTAAGTGCGATAGATTCGTCTGGACATCGCACGCACACACACACGCAAACATTGACTTTTATAAGTATAGATAAATGAATCCATAAAAATTTATTTTAAGAATTAAATAAATTAATATTACGCCACAACGGAAGACTACGAGACGGAACGTATCAGGAAGGGGAGGGTGCTTCACTAGGCACCGCCTCACTAGGGGTGGCGATTAAAAAAAAAAACGGTTTTCGGTTTCACCTCCGATTTAACTTGGCGGTTAAAACCGCTCGAAATAACCGGTTTTTGAAAAAACCGGTTTTCGGTTTTTTTTAACGCAAAGTTTGTGGACAGAAATATTTATTAATAATAATATACAGTAAGTAAGTATTAAAACAATAATTAATTAATGTAATAAGTAATGATTATAAATAAGTAATTAATAAAATATGTAATAATAATAAATGAGTAATTATTGCAATAAGTAAATATTATAGATAAATTTTTTGTTAACATTGTTTTCATAAGAAATTAATTCATTGGTCAATATTTATCATCTAATCTGCTCATAAAATCTCTTTCAGCAATGTGTTGATCCTTGATTCGACACCTCTCACCGGAAACAACATCATTCAACGTAGATACTAAACTTTCGGACGCCACAGAACTTCCGACTAAAGATAAATATTTTTTGGCTACAGAAAACAGACGCCGTTTTCAGACAAAATTTTTTATTAGTATTGTTCATGCAGGAAATCAATCCATTGGCCAATATTTAGTTGTTCGTAAAGACTCTTTCATTGATGCACCAACCAACAGACGCCTCGAAGTAGCGGTTGTCGGTGATTGGTCTAAGATGATAAAATTCAAAGCTTTATAACTTGGTAAATTTTAGTCGAGTCGAACCTAAAATCGAGCCTATCTTCCGACCCGGTTTTTTGTATTTAAATAAATAACCGGTTCAACCCGGGGCAAAAAAATAGCCGAAAACACCGGTTAAACGAAACAAAAAAGCCTGTTTTCGGTTTAAACACACAAGTTCTTCCTATCCCTAGAACGCACCACTGGGAAGCAGTGTATTAACCATAGCATGTGTTAATCAACATTAGAGCAACTTTTTACTGCCAATACATATGTCGAATTTACGAAGATTGTTGTATTTTCTGATTTATTCAAGGATTACTATATTTTCTGACTTATTCGAGGATCACTATATTTCCTGACTTATTCGAGGATTACTATATTTTCTGGCTTACTCAAGGATTACTATATTTTCTGACTTATTCGAGGATTACTATATTTTCTGACTTACTCGATTATCACTATATTTTCTGACTTATTCGAGGATTACTATATTTTCTGGCTTACTCAAGGATTACTATATTTTCTGACTTATTCGAGGATTACTATATTTTCTGACTTATTCGAGGATTACAATATTTTCTAGCTTACTCAAGGATTACTATATTTTCTGACTTATTAGAAGATTACTATATTTTCTGATTTATTCGAGGATTACTATATTTTCTGACTTATTCGAAGATTACTTTATTTTTCTGTCTTATAAGAAGATCACTAAATTTTCAATCTTATATTCAGTACTTTCAAAAATCTCCAGAAAATTGACTCCTTATTTCGATGAATATTTACAGTGTTTCTGTGTGGATTCTTAAATTTGTAAATCACGTTTAGGTACAATAGAAGGGAAATTAAAAAAAAAAAAATGCACGAATTCCTTTTTTGAAATATACAGTGCATAAAACTAAATGTTAGAAATTATCAAACTGATGTTAGTAAACATTTCCTACTTGTTCTGTACTTGTAATCTTATTGATAACAAGTAAAGAAAAGGAAACATCATTACTTTAATCAAAAAAGAAGACAATAATATTCGCAGAATTAACATAGCGACAGTACATTTACAATCCTGATAAATTTTGGAACAAAGTCCGTTTAATCATTCCCCTCATTGTTAGAGCTTTCCCACACTCATTATGAAAAAAAAAATACAAGCAAATATTTCATCTTATTTTTTCATACGCAACCAGAGGCGGTTCGCCAATTAGGGCTGCAAAGCTGCAGCACCTCCCAAAATTATTTTAAAAGCTTTTTTCATTTTTTTACTCTGAGTGTTCGATAAACAACGAAAGTGAAAAAAAGAATAATAATCAAAACGAAGAAAGAAGTCAGCAAAAGGATCAATAAGAAGGAGATGCAGAGGTTGGGGCTGCACACCGAATAGCCCTCGAAAGCATCAAAATTCGTTCACTACGCATAGATCAGCTTGTAACTAACGCTTGCTGGCATTCGCTCTCGTGATTTATTTTTCTTCGGTTTTTGTCGTACACTATTATTTGGTTCTGGTTACGCTTACACGTTGCCCCGACAGACACTCGTCCGGTTTCATACACATTCGTTTTCTTTTGTTAGAAGTCCCTCATCGAAAAAATCGATACATCGATTATTTTCTAAAATACATTTCAGATAATTACAATTAAAATTTTTGGATTATTTAAAGGTAAAACTCTTTTTAATTGTATTCTCTTGAGAAATATTTTTGCAGTACTGTTTGTTTCTGAGCTGATGAGTTGCTACTACACGCACCCTAAATTTAGAGGTTTGTAGCAAAAGCACACAGAAAGAAAATCCAGATTCCACAGAATAAAATTCTCCGTATTGTGGATCACCAGCCGAGTTCTTGTAGGTGGCGCTCCCATCGCCAGTGACGTCAGAGCTTCAAGCTGCAGAGAACAGTAGACGAGATCAGGGTTGCCATATTGGCCCTTTTAAGGCCAAATTATGGAAATTTGGCCTTTTTTCAAAACCCTTGGCCATAAAAATTAAATTCATTTTTTGGCCTTTTTTGGCTTTATTTTCGTTAATGACTTTTAGAACAATTTTCAATTACTTATTCTATTGTTTTTTAATACATTTTTGATAATACACATTTCAAATTATATATAATGAGCTGTGAAACGAAATAGTTCCTGAATAGAATAAAGATGTTTTAAATTTCTTTCACTTAAATTTTAGTTTAATAATAGAACATTGAACATATGCCTATCAAGTGGGATTCGTTTTCATGAAGGATGGCTGTTTTTCTAATAGCAAATGACGTTTTCAATCAATTTGTCAAATTTGGCCTTATTTTTAAGAAGGTTTGGCCTTATTTTCTATCTTGATCTGGCAACCCTGGACGAGATGGAACGCGATACGAGACGTATGAACGACGTTGGGTTTTGTTCGCAAGCCCAAAAGACGAGATGAAACGAAGGTTTGAACGACGACATTCGATGCTAATAAGTGCCATCCTTATCATATGGCGAACTAGAACTACTCTAATCGTACATAGCTGTAAATATTGCTCAGTATAATAATGTAACTTCCTAATGACAATATAATACTTTAGTTTGAAGAACTTTTTATTCATTTATGGAACCAATCACTAAGCCTAATAATGATCGCCCATAGTATCATGACTAATGCGCCATGGCACTTGAGAAATAATGTCCTACATAATGACCTGAAAATTGACAAAATTGAAGACTACATCCAGAGCTGTCTAGGAACTTCTTCAACCAAATGAAGATCCATCCTAACACAACCATCAGCTATCAAACATTCTTTGTCCACAACTAAAGGAAACATGCATACCCATATGTAACTACCAGATGGTCCCTTCCCCTTACACCACCCTAATTTCCCCTTGGAAAAATCCTCCCACACATGATTGGTATGCCGGGAACCGTCCTGGTCTGTCTCTACAGTCCGTAGACACAAGATCCGCTCAGACTGCATTGGCCAGGTTGCGTAGTGGACACATTAAAAGCTTAAAATTCATCGATAAGGAAAAGGCTTTTTCTTCTTGCCCTTGTTCCTGTCCTGCTTCTCCTGCCCATATCATTGACTGCATAGGCGCCTCTGCGAGGCAGCTGTGGAGTGAGGAGGGCAAAGGACTTGTGGAGTTGTTAGAGCGACATGGTGTCATGGACCTGGTCTAATCTTGGGCCAAGGGGACATGAAACAACAACCACCCTAATTTAAGATAGTCTGAGCTGATTTTTTTTGTTTGAAGTCTTTTTGTGCAACCTCAAAATTAATTAAACCTATACCAACTCAAACCTTATTTGAAGCGGCTTCTTTAGCCAGACTTAAAATGCTCTTTAGGTAAATTTCTGAGGTTCTCACAAGGTCCCCTTTTACACCCAGGTTGGGAAAAAGCAATGGAAATCAAATGAATATCTAAGTCAAGCGACAGCATATAGCTCAGCGTTTACAAATCGTCGCGCAAATTACACTGAAGAGCCAAAAAATGGTAGAGGCATTAGTATGCAAATAAAGAGATATGGAACCCAGCAGAGTTCGGCGCTGTGGTCGGCAACGCCTATATAAGACAACAAGTGTCTGGCACAGTTGTTAGATCGGTTACTGCTGCTACAATGGCAGGTTATCAAGATTTAAGTGAGTGTGAACGTGGCGTTATAGTCGGCGCACGAGAGATGGGACATAGCATCTCCGAGGTAACGAAGAAATCTGGATTTTCACGTACGACCATTTCACGAGTGTACCGTGAATATCGGGAATCCGATAAAACAACCAATCTACGACATCACTGCGGCTGGAAAAAGATCATGCAAGAACGGGACCAACGACGACTGACGAGAATCATTAAACGTGACAGACGTGCAACCCTTCCGCAAATTGCTGCAGATTTCAATGCTGGGCCATCAACAAGTGTCAGCGTGCGAACCATTCAACGAAATATAATCGATATGGGCTTTCGGAGCCGAAGTCCCACTCGTGTGCCCTTGATGACTGCATGATATTAGGCAGGAGTACCAGTTTTTTTGGTTCTTCAGTGTATATCTGACTAAAACTGCTTGGCAAAATTTTAGTTCAGTATGTATAATATGGAAAGCGATATGTCCAATATTTTTTCGGTATAATCACCTAAATTCGTGCTGGCTCACTTATTTATTTAGTAGTCTACATCCACTTAGCCTACCCAGAAAGTGTAGGGGCACTTTTGGGAACGGTGGATTTGAAAGTATTAACACAACTACGAAGATTGCATCAGAATTGTACGAAACTGTATACAAAACAAACTCAAAAACAAAAGAGTCTAAAAAAAACTGAGTACCAATCCTTGTGAAATTACCAAATCAAAAGACACATCACAGATACCTAATATAAAAATAATCAAAAATATGAAACAAATTACAATATACCTGGTCATTCAGTACACAACATCTAAACCCTCAATGATTTAAAAGCCAAACTGATCGGCATCTTGTTGCCTTATTTTATTTTTTTTTAATATTAATGTATTTTTGTGTTCTGCGTGCTTTATTATTAATACTTTCTATTCTATTCTATTACTTTCATATTCCATTATTTTACTGTGTTTTAATTCGAAATTAGTGCATATTGTATTCTTTGCCTTTCTGCATACTTAGTGTAGCGTCCGTTAGGCGGCGCTACTAGTTTGTTTACTGTTTCTGCTCGCATCACCTGCACTGATCGGAGGCATTCTTTTTGCTCTGCTGTCAGAACCCGCACATATATTATTTTACTTTTCGCACTGTCTCCGCCTTGGAGACACATTTGCTCTTTACTGCAACAAGCAGTTTTCCTCAATTCTTGCTCACTGATGAGTTTGAAACCGCCTGCCTGCATTTCGTAGGTAATTCTTCTGAACTGCGTATTTATTTTGTATATAATGATTAATACAGAATTTTATCTTCAAACATTGTTGCATCATTCTTTATTCAAAACAACACCAAAGGTTTAAGCAATCTTCAGCACTAGCTTCTAGGGTGGTTTGAAATTTGTGATCTTCAGCAGAATCAACGTACCGCAACTAGTGATGTAAAATACCCAGGTATTTATTTTTAAGGGTAAATACCCAAAATGGGTATTTACCTGGGTATTTATTTTTCAATTAACTCTATTCAGATAAAATACAGGCACTGCTGTGAAATATGATTTCTCTACATAATATAAATATGTATCGAATATACATTGAGCATTAGGTAAGATATAAAAAAGAAATCTAATTTTATGAACCTTTTAAATTATATAAAAGCTAAAAAATGAATCACAAAAAACAAGAACGCAATAATATACCATAGATCTGGCATAAAATGCGTGGCTTAAATGTTAAGCCTTTTTTAATGCAATGAGTAAAGGAATAATAATGTATTTGTTGCTTTTTAAAAATGAAAGTTATTTTAACTAAATGAAAAAAAGAAAATAATGAGTTTGGTTTAAAATGATAAACAGCTGATAATAGAAACTAAAATGAAAGATACAATTGTTTATCATTCTTTTTGAATTAATTAGTAAAAGTACCAGACTTTGCTGATGAAAAGTTAGCAGATGTTTCAGTTCTAACAGTTTTTAAAAGAGAACTAGCTATGTGGCCCGGCGTTGCACGGGCTATCACTAATAATAATATATTCCCGGGCGGAGAGAAGTGAGGTCACGTGAGACCTTGGGATCCATATATTTTCATATGCCCCGCCTCCGTTTTTCTCTACAATCAACAAATATTGTCATTTACTTTCCCTAACAAACGTTAGGAAGTTAAACACTTTAATACAAAAAAAGAAGGGAAAAAAGCATGAAAATGATTTTTTCCATTGTTAATAAATCCAAACACAGAAGCTCGCTCAAAAAGAAATACTAACTTCCGTTAAATAAATAAAAAAATGCAACACCGGATGTGAAAACTAATAATAGGGAAAAAAAGGAATCCGACGTGAATGAATTCACCATGCTGCCAATAGATGGCAGCACGTGAATTCATTCATTTTGACGTTTTTAATTAATATCTTTTTAACTAATTACAATTTCGGAATTTAAATAGTCGAAATGGATTCCTTAGATTATTTTCCATCTTTTGGTACTTACGGCTAGTTTCAGTATTCAATGGTTCGTCAGAAGGTAGAAGGACATAGATACATATGTTTGTTTACCTTCGAATTTTAGTAGGATAGATTATTCTGAAAGTAATATTCACTCATATTACTTTCAACAAAGTTAAGTGACCTTTGTAACAAAATTTCAGCAACAAGAAATTTGAATTCTTTTGTTGCTGAAACTGTAGTATTATTTGACGGTATATTAGATACACACACTCACACAAAGTTTCCTGGTTAGATGGGATTCATCTGGATCATAAACAACAACACTTAAATGTTTTTGAAACTCTAAATTTGACGTAGTTGTCATAGTTGGAATTTGATTAAAAGAAAATTCATGATTTATTTTATCCCTTTCAAAACCTTTTTTAATCCAATAGAACTTTTGAAATATTTTGTATGTGTTTCTCCATTTTGCTTACATTGGCATGTTTATACTCAACATTATAGTACTTACATTGGATATTTTTATCCTTTCTTAACATTAAAAGCTTCAAGCAGGTAACTTTTCCCTTTTTTTAAACTTTTAACGTAAAATATATAGTAATATTAATACACGTAAAGTAAACGACTATGCATTCACTAAATCAAAACAAGAATGTTTGACTTCCAGCACGGCAAAGTGAGTAAATTATGGATCACAAGATTCACTGGCGCTGTGTATCTCTACTAAGAATAAAGGAGAATGGGTTCATGTTGGTGCTCTACAGGACAGACCGCTAGGCCTAGAGCAATGGAATTTGTGCTAACATACTTTGAAGCGTGGGAATGTGCACCTCGTAGCCGTTTTTTTTTTTTTTTTTTGTTTTTTTTTGAAATTTTAATTCATTAAAATTTAAGCGACATTTTGGCATTTTTCCTTAATAACTTCCGAAAATATTACACCATAAAAATGATTTTTACACCATCCGAAAATTTAAAAAATATCCTTTTAATGATATCAATTAAGTTGTCATTCGATTTTTTCTCTAATTTTAATAAATTTTTAAAAATATTTTTAAGCAGAATTTTAAAACAATACTTTTCATTGTTACAATGAAATTCAAACTGTTTTCATGAATATCAAATTATGCATAAGAGAGTCAGTTGAAATTATATTATTGGCGAAAAGATGATTGCAGAAGGTGACTAGTATAACATAAATGGTGTTAAAAATTATTACTCTATTGTAAGTGACATAGCTTCAAACCGGAAAAACTAAATTATACCCCTATCCAAAAAAAATTTGGAAAAATTTGGTCTTATTTTTAGAAATGAGGCCTTGATGGTACAAGATCTTACTTTGTATAGGGAGGACTTTGATTTGGGGCATAGTGACCTTGCACCACCTTGGGAGGCGTGTGTTATCCCCTGGACCATGGATATGGATCCTGGGATTGAGGAGTACAAAATATTTACAGACGGCTCTAAATGGAATGAGCAGGTTGGTAGTGGGGCTATCTGTTATGATTCTAATGGACAAGAGGAGTGGTCTTTTTCACTTCGACTTAGCAATAATGCCAGTGTATTTATCGCAGAGGCGATTGCCATTCTTGAGTCGATCAAAAGGATTCTTCATATAAATCGTATTTGTTCCATTTTTACTGATTCCAGGTCGGTTCTTATGGCATTGGCCTCCTACTGTGACCAAACATCTATTATTGAGGAAATTAAATTGATTTTGAAAGACAAACGGAATATTGTGCTTTGTTGGGTTAAAGCACATGTTGGAATCAGTGGAAATGAAATCGCTGATTCATTGGCCAAGGAGGCTACCAGAAGGGAAACCATAGATATTAACATTAAGTTTTCCAAAAGATGGTTAAAGAACCACTTTCAAAGGGTAATCAAAGAACGCTGGCAACAAAGATGGGAATTTTCACTTAAAGCCAGATATACATATGATCTTATGCCTCAGGTTTCGACCAAACGGTGTTTTGGGGACTTCTATATAAATCAGTTTCTGACGGGGCACGGTGTTTTTCCAGTCTATCAAATGAGATTCTTTGGTAAGAACGATATCTGCCACTGCGGAAGAGATCAAGGTACAATTACACATTATTTGTACGGTTGTCCCACCTTCAATCAAATTAGGCAGGGGTATTTCCCTTCCAATTTTGTCAATTTGGGTCTTTTGGAGTTGATTTCTTTGCCCAAAGTCAGGGTTGGGTTGCGTCTTATGGGGCAATTTTTGCTTCAGAAATGTCTTGATTGATTTGCCTTTCTGTTTATTTTCCTGTTTGTATTTATTGTTTTATCTTTTCTTGTGTTTATACGTCTGGTTGTTGAGGCTTCTTTTGGATGGCTAATATTGGAATAAATGTTTTATTTTGGTCTGGAAAGTTATGGGTTTTTTTTAAAATCATATTCCCAAATAGGGAAGAGTACATCTTGAACAATCTTTAACATTACAGGGTAACCCAGCTTGACTGTGTTGTATATATGTACAGGTGTTATATTGTGACTAGTATATTTGGTACTAGTGAGGTTCTTGGAAATTTTGTGTCCAAAATTGTGTTTATCTTGGAAATTTGTATTTGTAATCGTATTTTGCTTCATATTGAAATTGGTATTGTACATATTTTGCTGATATTAGCATTAGATATTAGTAGTTCAGCTTTTAAATTTTGTGATTTTTTGTACTTTGGAAGGTATTCAACTTATTAGTAGAGATGCCTTTATTGTCCCCTTTGTATAATAAATGCATATTAAATGCCTTTATACCTTTGGTTTTTGGGAAATTGGACTATGAAATTGTTCAATTCAAGGGTATGAAGACCAGAATGGCTCCATGTGATTTTAATAGTGGGTTTTCCTTTCGTATAATCAAGTGGATTATATGGTTTTCTGGCGTTTATTTTTTGGTGGTTTATTTAATTGTTTGATTAACTGTCTGTGTAAATTGCATGGTTGGTCAGCATTAATTATTTTGTTGATTGAGGATATTTTTGTCTATGGACTTGAACATCGGTGACAGTGTTGGGGCCGACTTCAGGAAATTAATTATTTAGTTGGCTAATTATCTAATTATCGTGGATTTTATTGGTGTTTATTTCTATTTGGGTGGTCCCCTAAGTGAATATTATGACAGCAACTTTTTTGGCCCAATAATTTTGGCTATCCACAAAAGGGAGTTAGTTCTGGACAGCGCACAAACATCGGCGCTAACATAGGAAGTAACTCAAAAGTGTCCTGGGACATTCAAATTCAATGAATATTAGAAAAGCAACACCTCTTTCGTTCTTTTTTCTTTCTTAATTTATTATTAGTATTCAAACCTGGGAAATTGGACTATAACTTTGGGAAATTGGATTTTGAAATTGTTTAATTGAATGGTGGGAAAACCAGACTGGCTCCATGCGATTTTAACAGTGGGTTTTCCATTGGTGGAATCAAATGTATTTTATGGTTTTCTGGCGTTTATTATTGGTGGTTTATTTAATTGTTTGATTAACTGTTTGTGTAACTTGCATGGTTGAACAGAATTAATTATTCAGTGGATTGAGGATATTCTGGTTTGTGGACTTGAACATCGGCGCCAATGTTGGGGCCGACTTTAGGAAGTTAATTATTCAGTTAGTTAATTATTTATTTACCGTGGAGTTTATTGGTGTTTATTTCTATCTGGGCGGTCCCCTAAGTGAATATTACGATGGCAACTTTTTTGGCCCAATAATTTTGGCTATCCACAAAAGGGAGTTAGTTCTGGACAGCGTACAAACATCGGCGCCAATACTGGAGGTAATTCAAAAGCGTCCTAGGACATTTAAATTTAATGAATATTAGAAAGGCACCACCTCTTTCGTTTGTTCTTTTTTCTTAATTTATTATTAGTACTTAAACTTGTTTATTTCTTGAAGTTCTGTTTTCTTCTGAGACGAGATGTGTCTAGATGGATTTATGGCGGAAATTTTCCTGTTTTCGCTATACTTGTGGATTTCTCTTCGCGTTCTTTGTCACTTTTTTGGAGAAATCTTTTATTCATAATTGTTCTTAACGGAGTTCTTTTGTCGGAGCAGTTTATTGCTCGGCCGGTCATCAGATTATGCCGTGTGCCTAGGCGGGACGGCTAGACCTTATGGATATACCCCTATCCAGTTTAAGTTTTAGAATACTTTATTCTGAATCCTGTTAGCAATTGGGATTTTTTTATAATTAAGTCAAAAAATCATAAACTATGTATTATGTATATAAATTTTATATGTTTGATTTTCAATCGCCATTCGCAAATACCTTTTTTGCAAAATATCCAGTTTTGGGATAGTTATAATTTTTATGTTTCATTTTGAATCACCATTCGAAAATCAGTGTATGGGTATTTATAAATTTAATATTTTTTTTGAATCACCATTCTCAAATACTTTTTTTTGTAAAATACTCAGTTTTGGGTATTTATAAATTTTAAGTTTAATTTTGAATCGTCATTCACAAATACTTTTCTTTTCTTGCAAAATATCAAGTTTTTGGGTATTTTTTTTTATAATTAAGTCAAAACTTTAAAAAAAAGTATAAACTATGTGTTATGTATATAATTTATAGAAGTTATATGTTATTATATAGTTATTATGTATTTATAGAAGTTTGTATGTTTTATTGTGAATCAACATTCAAAAAGGTTTTTTTCCGCAAAATACCCAGTTTTTGGGTATTTATCCAGGCCTTGGGTAAATACTCGCATATATACCCAAAAAATATTTACCTACCCACTGGGTATTTACCCACCCCACATCACTGACCGCAACACCAAACATATTCATTCTCTGAACCGTCTAGAGAGATCATTTCAGTGCCTGAAAGCCAGAAGTAATTAATTTTTCGTTCAGGAAAGACAGTGAAATTATCCCTTTCTTTACAGAAATTCCAGGAGGAGGATACCCTGTGGTGCGCCATCAATTTGCAACAAAGAAAGGAATTATCTTAATCCATTAAAATCTCTCAGGCGTCCAGAACCGCCTGAGTCCAGTCTCAGTCGAAAGGGGCGATTTGAGGCGGAATAGGACTCATAGGGTTAAGAAGGTACCAAAGTTATACATTGTACCGGCTCCTTTTATCAGACACCTTTTTCAGATGTATCTATATATCCTGAAAATTTCTTTCAATTTCAGCAGACAACTTTTAAATTTGCTTTAAAGTTTAAACAAAGGAATTTTGTTCTCGTCTTAGTCTTAGATATGTTCAGAGGAGTCAATTAATGCTGCGTGGTAGTCACATAAATGTTATTGAGCATTTATCTAACATTTAACTGGACACTGTCCTGAGATCTCGCGTCCATTTTCCTTCTGCAATAAAGGGTGTTACAAAATTCGTGATAGAAAAAAACTAGCAAACACTAACCACCATACAATGTATGCTTGGAACTCAACCTGTGAAGAGCTAGAGGACACTTTCCGACAACCAGTCCCATGCTAACTTATGAACACGACAACTAGACTCATTATTGTTTGATTAGTTCAATTTGGTATGTTCATAAATGATGTCGGTGCGGCACACTTCACGTGCATTAAGTGAGCATGAATTGGCTGTCCTGTGATAGTAATAACTCAGAAAGTGAAAAAAAGGGAAACTGTTAAAAATGTTTATCAATACCATTTTCACTGCTCACTATATCTTTAAGAGTAGTTGGAACCCTAAATCCGAAAATGTTAAATTGGCCACTTCGATGGACCTTTTCTCAAAATCTGTTACAGATTCATGTTTGAAATTTTTTATACAAGTAAAGTACATTTTTCTCATTATACTAAAATGATTTTTTTAAATGCAAAAATTTATTTTTTACAATTTGTTTTTGTGTCAAAACAAAAAATGTTAAATTGGCCACTTCGAGGAACATTTTCTAAAAATCTCTTATAGATTCAAGATTGAAATTTTTTATACAAGTAAAGTACATTTTTCTCATT
>BGPR01042299.1:0-13308 GCA_013235015.1 Araneus ventricosus | reverse complement strand
TCAGACATAATTCCAAATATATCGTATTCCAATACAAATAGACACTCTGACATAATTCCAAATATATCGTATTCAAATACAAATAGACACTCTGACATAATTCCAAATATATCGTGTTCCAATACAAATAGACACTCAGACATAATTCCAAATATGTCATTTAGGAATGTTTACCGCAAATTTTTGCCGATTACACTACAATATCTCTGCATACACTTCGTATAAGGGAAACTAATATTCTTTATTTATTATTCTAAAATAGAAGTTTAAAATCATTCTTTCGAAAAACCTCTGATGAGTCAAGCATATAATATTTGCTAAGAATGAAAGACTTGCATTTCCGGTCTTTGGAACTTATTTGAAACCATACTGAGGATCGTTTGAAAAAGTTCCCAGTTTATTTATAAATTACTCTCTAGAATATGTTCAAGAAATCAAAATGCTTGAAAGCCCAACACTTCTTACGAATTTATTTTGCGATAAAATCCCATTTGGAGCCTCATATTTTCGTTCTTTGAGAAAAATAAACTGACACTTATATTTTGAAATCCAGAAGTTTAATATTTATTCAATAATATCTTGAAAAGTCAAGCATTAAAAATAAAACCTCGAGACCGCATTTAGATAGTTAAATATCATTATGTAAATAGGCAGACATTCTCATCCGAAGTCACGCTTGTTATTAAAGTGAGTTTCAAAAACGGCCTAATCTCGTGAATTTTAAACTGCACCTCAGTATTTACAGTTTCATCATTTATTTAATTTGTTGATAGAGACCTCGTTATTGCGAAGAAAGTTGTAGTTTCTCGAAGTTTAAATTTGGGTAAGGGAAGCAATATATTTACCGTCCTATATTAAACGAATGGTAGCTTCGAGAATATTGCCAAGTGTTTTTTATCATGAATCAACGTCATTTTGTGTTGGGTACGGAGTTGATAGGTTTTCGGAAAACATTAATACTGAATAATGTTTATTTATTTAGGTTTGATAGCAAAATTTGGTTTTGTCGGAAAAAATCAGAAGATATTTGTTTTCAAAATATAAATGGGTGTAGTCATGTTAAAATATGAAAGGATGCAGCACGGGAACCGACTTCAATCTTATGGATTTCGAGTTTGTTACAGAAAACTGTACAATAGTATGTGTGATGTTGGATATAAAATGAAATCAACTGCAATTCATTAAGCAATAGATGCAATAATGCAGCAGATTTTAAATCAATAACTAATCTTGGAAAATGGAAAAATCGGAATTTTTCTTGTAATGTTCGGTGAAACGTATAGGCTCAGAATATGCATTTCAGAGTTGGTTCTTTATGGCATAACTGTCTCCAATGCTGAAAAAGAAGAGAAAATATGATGGTTTATGTACGTCTGGGCTGGAATGGACTTAGTGAGTTGACTTTCAGTAATGGAATTTCGAATTCAGGAATATATATGTACATATTAAGCGATAGATTACTTGAAAGTAAAATGAAGTCTTTAAAATGTTTTACTTCGACTATAAAATGAATTCCGGAAATACAAGGACTCTATAATCACATAGAGGGGAATTAAAGGTGACTATTGCTACCATAGATTATACATGCGCATATCATCATATGAATCCCATTGAGAACATATGAACTTTTCCAGCCAAAGATTAAAATAGCGTGTTTAGGTGTGAAAAAGAATGCTTTTGAAAAGATATGGCAATGCGTCCCGTTCGTTTCAATAGAATGACTTGTTGAGTCTATACCAAGAAGATTATATACTACATCGACTATCACTAATATTATCGATATTATTATATGTTAGAATAGAGTATTCGCACATTACATCACTAAGTTTCAGAAACCTGACGCCTTTTTTAAATAGTGCTGATTGGTTGTCGTATTAATGTTTTCTATTCGCTGTTTCACTGTATCATTACGAATCCCCATTGGCTGCCTTTCTATCTTTTCAATCCTCTTGAAAATCTGTATATGTAAGTGACTTTCATTTTATCCTCACTGTGATTCTGCTTTTCATGTATGATAGACCATTCTGAAAATAAAACCTGCTTTATTCGATCCAAAGGATTCTGAATCTTTTAACACAGGCATTTTCCACAAAATGAAGTGGTCATAAATCTAACATTATATAATCAAAAATAATAACGCTTTCATCAAGCTTATATAATTGTGTTGCGTAATATTCTAGATATTTTCGTGTTTAAGTATATTTTCACTTTCAAATTTCAATGTTTTATTGTTTTTTGGTTAACATAGTTTTTTAAGAAATAATTTTGAGTTGAAATGCTGCAATTTAGAAATAAATGTTTTTAAAAATTTAATTTACCACTCTTATTAATTAGAAAAAAAATTTAAGGCGCGAAAGTTTCTTTTTGTCCTTTGTACACAATACATTTTTTCCATACGCAAATTTCCTTCTCAAGTTGCCAATGTAACTATTTTTGAATAAATCGGTTTTGTCAAACGAGCAAAACAAGAAATATGTAAAGTGCTTCAAAAATTCTGAAACTTTCCTTAAAAGTACATTAAGAACATTAATAATATGAATTTTTTTGCTATTAATGGGAACGAATATCGAGAGAAGTTGCATTAGCCTCAAAAAATGGCATCGGTGTTTCTAGAACATAAAATAACAAGCATTTAATGCATTTTACTATTCAGATCATCATTTAATAATATGCATACTTAATAGTTTGCAATTTTTTGCAAACATATTCGTTTTTATTGATAGTTGTATTTTTTCCGTTACGTTTAACGGAGATCTCTTTTAAACTGCATATAACAGCTAATGTCAAAGATGAAAAAACAGCTTTAAATTTCTTTTTATTAAATATCTGCCTTCATAAACCTTATTAATAATCGGTTTAATAATTTAAAAATAAATAAGCTAAAAAACAATCATACTGGATATAAAATGCAACTTTCTTGCATAAATAATTTAATTTATCCATTTTTTTGGTATTTTTAATAGATTACCACTATAGAAATATCGCAACCGATCGCAAAATGAAGTTGTTGAATGTATAAAAATTATTCTACACGGTGTTTAGAATTAAGGTATCCAAATTCGAGGGTAAAAACTACTAGTCATAGTGACATCAAATCTCAGTGGTATGTACAGTAAAACCCCGGTAATCCGAACTAATTGGGAACGGAGCCTGTTCGGATTACAAAAAATTCGGATTACCCGAAATTCCGATAAAAATAGAAAAGAAAATGATGCGTGGCAAAAAAAATTTTAGTTATAAGTACTCGGCACTACTATCTCTTGAATTCTTTTATTCAAATCAATAAAACGAGAATATGTCTCCCCTTTTCATTAGAATAATGGATGTGCTCCTGTATGAAGTGGCCTTATCTTACGGCGAATTGCATTAGCTTTTTCAATGTGTAAAAAATTATGCACGCTGAAAAAGTACTTTTTTGTTTTTAGTGTGTATATTTAAATCTTTTCAGGTAATCTTTTCAATTACATATAATTTTCGAAAATAAAATCTGTTCGGATTAATCGGAATTTTAGATTTGCGGGGTTCGGATTTGAGGGGTTCGGATTAGAGGGGTTCGGATTAGAGGGGTTCTACTGTATTTTAAAACGAGGAAAAAAAGAATAGTCATTAAAAAATACGAATGATTGGCGATGTCAGGTAAAAATTCCGTAGTGCAACATTTCGATCATATATATTGCAAGATATGCAAAAATCGTCCTCAGTCCTAATGAGAATTAATTACGATTTTTAAGAGGTATAGTACTACTATAGAAACTAAAAATAATCACAAATACTCCGATGTTAACTGAATTAACCAGTTAACTGCTTTCTATCTGTAAACGCGTCAATCCGTGTCTTTATACACACCGTGACTTGACGTGGTTGACTTGTATACACACCGTGTAAAATAAAGAAAAAAAGTCCCCTTCGACAAGCTGGAAGTGTATCCTTTTGCCTGTAAGAGAATATTTTACATTCTTAATTTCGTAAGTGTTGGACCTATGAAGATGAAAGAAGGTGGAGAACAATGCATCCGATGAGAGCTTTCTAACAAGGTGTCATATGCATAGGGTAAAATGCAGTCTAAAGGGGGAAATCACATTTCAGTTCATGACTTCTAAGCAATTGTAGCTATCAAAAAAAACTTTCAACACAAAAGTTGTTCGTTATGATTAGGCGATGATTCACCTAGTTTGAATTTTCTTCCTGTCATCAATGGTAAGGAAATTATGGGCAATTGAAAATTTCCACCCCTTTTGAACTGGATACCCCATCTCGGCCGAGATTTTAGCCGTCCTTATTAAATAAATCCTTACTACATAAGCCGTCCTTACTACATTAAAATGTAAAAATTGCTCTAGTAATCGTGTGCACAATATTACATGGACAAAGAGTTTATATATATATATATCTTTTGTTTATTTTCTCTTTATAACAACTCTCGGCATTTTCTTTCCATAGATTTTTTTCTTGACATTTTGTGAATTATGAATGTTTATGATGATTATGTTGCTTTTACAATTCTGTTATGATCCTTTCTTATTTGTTATATATATAGTAATAATGATCGTTTGTAAATATAAAGTCAAAACAATAATTCTAAAACAAAAACGAAGAAGAAAATGTGCAAAAACATTAATTTTAAACACGATCTAAATCAAGTAAAGCTAACTAATATAACTAACCCAAGCTACCTAACTAACTAATATGATTACTTAAATATGAACATGGAGATATAATCGTATAAACTTTTGAACGAGGTGCGGTTTTGTGTTCTATGGGTTATGATCGGTGAAGATCTGCAGATTTTCCGGAAGTCGTGTCATGAGGAAGATTGCAAACGTTAGAATTCCTATAAGGAATCTAACTAATTACCATTTGATATAAAAACTGAAAATTTCAGTACGATGTAATACAGATGTCATTTACTGGTGTGTTTCTTTTATATTACGAATACAAAAAATTAGGTAAAATTATTTCGTATAGAAGGCCCCGTACAATGAGTTTATTATTTTCCCCAATTCGTCTCCTTTATTTTGCATATCTGGACTTCCCTGTACTTTATTTGTATATCAGGTATTTCTTAATTTTTTTATTATTTTTTTCCCGTTGATGTATTTTGTTATTTTTTGGCAATTTTTCAGTTTTAATAACACTACTTACTGTGTGGCCCGGCGTTGCACGGGCTATCACGAATAATAGGATATTCCCGGGCGGAGAGAAGTGAGGTCACGTGAGACCTTGGCATCCATATATTTTCATATGCTCCGCCTCCGTTTTTCTCTACAAGCAACAGATACTGTCACTTACTTTCCCTAAAGAACGTTACGAAATTAAACACTTTAATACAAAAAAGAAAGAAAAAAAGGATGAAAACGATTTTTTCCATTGTTAATGAATCCAAACACAGAAGCTCGCTTAAAAAGAAAAACCAACTTCCGTTCAATAAATAAAAATAATGCAACCCCGGATGCGAAAACTAATAATAGGGGAAAAAGAAACCGCAGTGAATGAATTCACCATGCTGTCAATAGATTGGCAGCACGTCATTTCATTCATTTTGACGTTTTTAATTAATATCTTTTCAACTAATTACAATTTCAGAATTTAAATAGTCGAAATGGATTCCTTTGATTTTTTTCCCATCTTTTGGTACGGCTAGTTTCAGGATTCAGTGGTTCGTGAGAAGATAGAAGGACATAGATACATATGTGTGTTGACGTTTGAATTTTAATAATCAAGCGTAGTCGCCATCGCTTGATTTTAATTACGCACTCAGTGAAAGACTTTTTTAAATAAATTCTACAGTTAACTGGTAAATGGATATAAAGAAGAGTTCTGAGATAAAAAAATGGTCACGTTTTGGCAGATGTTTATTTTCTTATCGACTTTCTTCTCTCATCGCTTCAATTTCTTCCGAGGTGTTCCGAAATGCGGATCATCGAAATTTGGTGCTGTTGCGACAACAGTTTTTATTTCCTCCCCTCTACTAAGTTCTTTGAACAGGGCACTTTAGTACTAAATATCCCTGTTCAGGAAACGCTCGGTATGATAAAATAATACTACCTCTGTTCCATAATAATAGTAGCAAGTGAATATTTAAACGGGTATTATTGGCGAATGCAGCTGTAAGTTATATTGTAGCACAGAATTGCGAAGCCTTCAATGAAAATCAATTATAATTATTTTTCTAATTTCATCCGCTGATCGAAATCGATTGTTTTATTTCAGTTGAATATCAACCCATTGTAAAAGTAAGAGAAAAAAAAAGTGAGTTTTCACGCAAGATCGAGTTGCGATTGTCCTACAACACTACACATCAGTACACAGTATCAGTGTAGTACTACAATCACTACAACATCAAGCCTCGCCCTGTAATGTCTATGAATTGATAGAAGCAAAAACTATCTGAAAGCTCAAAATAAAAATTAGGAGTAATATTTTTAATTTATTGTTTAATTTAATCTAGTTTTTTGATAATAAATTATTGCGTTCTGTATTTATTTTCTTTTGCTACTATTATTATGGGACAAATTAAATTCATCAACTGCTACTATTATTATTGGACAAATTAAATTCATCAACTGATAATATTATTATGAGACAAATTAAATTCATCAAATGCTACTATTATTATCTGGCAAATTAAATTCATCAACTGCTACTATTATTATGAGATAAATTACATTCATCAACTGCTACTATTATTATGAGACAAATTAAATTCATCAACTGCTACTATTATTATGGGACAGAGGTAGTATAATTTACTGTTTGTTTTGAGATAAGGAGACTCTCAGCGCATTTGCGCATGCGCCAGTAGGTTTTGATTTCATCAAAATAGGGGTGAGATTAAAGTTGGAATAGGAGATTTTTACACACCTATGAAAGGATTTCGAAACGCGCTTTTCTTAATTACTGTGTGTCATCCCTCTGCGGAGTAAAATCATCCCAAAGCGATAGTCTCGGCTTTCTGAAGCGAACAGTACCAATGGTTTTAGCTTTATTAATTACTAGCAGTACGCGCACGGCGTTGCCCGTGGAATCAGGACTTCAACAAAATGAAACAACAACAACAACAACAAAAAAAAACTCCTCCCACAATGGCATGGAAAAGTTCTGAAATCAAAACAAAAGTTACACATTATTGATTTTCCCGCTCATTTTTCTTCGCGATAATAACATTTCAACTGTAGAAAATACAAAGTACGTTAATCCGAAACAATATTAAAAAATTGCAACGTGAATAATAATAGAAGAAATATTATTCACTGAAAATAATAATCGAAGTCATTCAGTTGAAGGTTATGACTCCACCTGCGCTCTGCACCTTCAGCCAATGAAATTTCCAGCAACGTTTCGGAAAAGTGTCGCGGGAGGGAGCTCGGTAGATAAAAATATCTTTCAACTGACCATGAAAAAATTAATTAAAAAAAACGTGAAAAGATATTTTAACCGTTCTTGTTTTAAATACGACAGAACCGTTCCAGTTATAAGTTGAAAAAAATTGAAAATAATAGTGTTATTAGAACGTCGGATGCAGCAAATTTAAAAACAAATATTAAATTTCGATAGCAAAAATGACTATTTTTAAAAAATTTCTCACAATTCAGTAAATTACGTTTGAAGCTCAAAACAAACTTCATGAGAACGAAAATTGTTTGTGCTATCCGATGGTGCATTGATTGTTTTTCAACGATCGCATTGATTGCTTTTCAACGATCATTAGAAAAGATACTACAGCCGTAAACGTGCCAAAAATGACCCAAAACTACACAAAACATTGAATAAAAAATTTCTAGATTGGATTTTAAAATTCCGGCTTCGAGGTGCATTGAGTTACCTTTACGACTACCTGTGTGCCAAATTTCATGGTTGTGAGTGTGATAGATTCGTCTGGACATAGCGCGCAAGCACACACGCACACATACATTTCCTTTTATAAGTATAGTCTTTATGGTTAGTAAATTGCAGAATTCAACTAACAAACTTGTAGCTCTAAAATGCTTCAAAGCGTTCCCTCAATAAAACCTACAAATAAGTTTACAAAATAGATTTTCCTGTACGTAAACATAAATCTATATAAAGAGTTTCGAAAAATGACTTTCGACATAATGTGGTGCAAAAACTTTCCCCACTTTGTGCTGCGCGCATACAAATTAAATCAGCGATACCCGGTTTTCGATGAACTTCGTCCCCACTTTCATAATGGAAATGCAGAATGCTTAATTTATGAGCTCAATTCGCGAAGAAAAATAGCAGCTCTACGGGTATAGCGAAGTTTTTATTTTCGACTCGTGCTGATCACCCTGCTCTCTCTGAATACAGTTTCCCCTGTTCTTTATCTGTTGCAGAATGAGAAATATTGTACAGTACAAGTCAAATTAATCGAACAAATGGGGGAGCGAAGCCTTTTCGGATAACGATTTTTTCAGTTAAGCCATAAGCATCTCTTACTATTCTGTATCTAATTACATTATGCAATTCTTAAATGTTTCAAAACGAATTTAAAACTCTCTTTGCAGACATTTCATTACACCACCTGCATCCCCGTGTTTAGAGCCATTTGGCTCCTTTCCGGTTTGGATGGATGGAGGTGAATTTAATTTTTTTAGAAAGGACAAAAACAAATAACAGATGCAAAAACGAATAGTAATGAAAAAGAAACATACACTGGACAGAACAACATAGAAAACAAAACAAAATGGAAAAAATACGTACAGGAAAAAAAGAAGAGTCATAAGTAGCCGGAAGTGTGTGTCAGTCTGGGTGAATGCGTACTCAATGATTATCCTCTACGATGAGATCGTTCTCATTACATATGAAACTCATTAGGAGTCTAAGAAGGGTTCTTGAGAAGTTATTCGTTGAGAATGTTCTTCAACCATTGTAATTTAAGTGACACTGTAAGAGTTTGGAAATGCCAGGAGAGGGTAAACCAACATTTTGTGGCATAGTGCATTGGATCTCCCTTTTCTTCTCACTAGCAGTTGTCCTGTGTTCGAAGATTGAAGCAATGAAGGTATGGGCCCGTGTCCTGCAGCCAACATTAGCTCCTCTCCATTCTATCCAACTGGCTTGTTTGAGACCCTAGGCACTATATCGTGTGTACTGCGGCCAGTTTCTCCGTTATCCCAGTTGCCTTGCCAGATGCCTAAAGCAGCTGACCTTACCACAGATTTCAGGTAGGAAAGTGGCTTAGGGAGAAAGAAAGGGTCACCTTTCTCTTTGTAGGCAACACTCATGTTCTTTATTTAACCCTCTGATTCCTAAGGACATTGGAATAAAGGGACCTCAAAATACGGGAACGTCGGAGCACCTCTATCGAAGATACGGGAAATTCACTTTCCCCCTCAAAAGCCAAAATGACAGCAGGCATTGTCCGAATTCTAAGAAACCCCCTCTTCCCCAAACACATCTGGGCGAGCCAATCTGACGAAGAAAGCACGCGCATCAATCACACTTAACGAAAGGGGTGGAAATTTCAGAGTGACATTCGGACGACTATCGTCTTTTGCTTGAAAGGACGTATGGGACGGTTCCGTATTGATAGAGTTAAGTTAATCCTCCGTCGGGCGCAATATTCGCACCGGCGATTTAGGGGGCAATGCGCCTGACAGGTACCGGTAAATACCATCATAATTAATAAGGCATTAATTTTAATTTCAGCATTCTAAAAATTAATCACTGACCTTTTTGGGGCGGCTTAAATGAAAAAGGGGATATCGTTGCAAAAAGTCCCGTCTTCGCGATTATTTCCGTGCAGAACAGTATCAGTATGTGCTTTTTGGATTTGGGATTACAGAGATATTTCGGATAACCCGTGTTTCCGTTAACCCGGGTATTACTGCATCGTGAAACTCGAGTTTGGAGTAAAGGTTTTTACTTCGAGTAATCTGAGATTTATCAAATTAGTTAGAAAAGGCATATGATAAAAGTCGATAGAAGAGTTTCCTCCAGTAAGAACAATTTTATAAGTTGCGACGCTTTGTTACCTTGACAGGATGGAATTTCTTCGCCGCTCGATTTCTTGGGAAAATTACTTATTTGCCTGGTAAGTTCGTAATACATCTTTGTCTAGTTACCTCGCAGAGCATAGCTAGTTACTAACTAGCTATGCTCTGCGGGAGTACTAGATTATTTCGTCTGAAACTCTATAAGAGTCTGAATTTTATTGTTTCTAATATCAATTTGCCTATCTTCCCAGTACAGTATGAATTGTTTATGTTCAGATTATATATAATGTAATGATCTCACTTAATTTTACTTTAAATTCTGATATTATATACTATTTTAAAATCTTAGTTCAATATTAATGTATTCCAAAATCACTTTTCTTACACTCCAGTTTCGTTTTATTTCCCGCGATAGAGGTATATTAAATCTCTCGTTTAATATACCTTCAAAATTTAAATAATATTTAAATTTTGAAGGTATGAATTTTCTACCAAATTTTATTCATTACTAAAAGAATATTTTAATCGCTTCCACGCGCACACAAAAATCGCAGATTTGGCGTCCTTTCGGCGCCAGACTTTTCCCTAAAACACTTACGTAATATACTAAAAATAGCTAATATTCCCTTCACTTTGATCACGTGTCGATTTATTAAATCCCTATCTGAGAAAATGCATGGATTTTCTGTTCTCTTTTGACATGAAACTTTCATACGATATGAAAATTTCAAGTCAAAATTGCTCTTTATTTAAGCCAGTTAAAATTGTGTTCGGTGTTTCTTCCGTCAGGGGGCTTCCGTCAATGGATAATCACAAGGAAATACTCCTTTTTCAAAGTGAGAATTGTTTGTCCCGTCAAGCGGTCTGAAGTTGGGCCCAGAAATTTTCTGATGGCCGCTCGAAAATTTTTGACGAAGAAGTAATTCTGTTGAGACTGTCGATCTGATTAATACAGAAGAAAATTAATGAGATTCGACGAGATGGCAAATTCTTCAACATCCGCTTTACAGCCCAGACTTAGCTCCAAACGATTGTTCCGCTTAAATTGCACCTCTAAGGCAAGCGTTTCGCAACTGATGTAGACACCTGAGACAGCAGATCAAAGACATTTTGCAGCAGGCATTCGTTTATTTAAAATTCTCAATTAATTTTATGCACAATAAAAATTCTGTATGTATATGTTAAAATTATTTCTTAAGTATTTGTAGTATTTTTTATTATTAACACATAGAAGAACTGGCTGAAATAATTTTATGCATCTCAATAATATAAAATTGTTCTCTCAAAGCATCAATACAGATATTCTCAAAACGGATTCCATTGCACGTGAGCATACTTTTATACAATGGATTCGTAAAAATTATTTCCAGCTAAATTTGCTGCCGAAAGTTTGGCCCCGTTAAATAAATCAGCGAAGCGCAGTTTTCAATGAACTTTGGCCCGGCTTTTATTAAAGGAAATGCAGAAAGGTTAATTTATGACTTCAATTCGCGAAGAAAAATAACAGCTCTACGGGCGCAGCGAAGTTTTTATTTTAGAAGCGTATTGATCGCCTTACTCTGAATACAATTTCCCTTGTTCTTTATCCGCTGCAGAAAGGAAAATATTGTGCTGGGGGTTTCGAGTCGAGGCTTTTGTTTCGAGTTATCGGTGACATTTATTAAATTAGAAAAGGCGCATGATAAAAGTGGATCGAAGAGTTTCCGCCTCTAAAAATAATTTTATAAGTTATAAAGTTTTGTTATATTGACAGGATCCATCAAACTTTATAATTCTGGAAGCACGGAGATAATATTTTGAGCACGAAACTTCTTTTTTCTTGAAGAATCTTTTATTCTTCATCTAATCCCTGTAAAATGTCTTCAGCTAGTACTAGCATATTTCATATGAAGTTTTATATTCGTTACTTTGGGAAAGTTTTCCTAATATATCTAAAAGGGATCATACCATGCTGAAAAGTATAGTATGATACTTTTATATGGGGTATGGTTTATGTCCCAAAAACAAATCCTAAATGAAACGGTATTAAACGTGCCGAACTGGAACATGTTCATAACAAAGTTGAGTGAAAAATAAAACCATAATGCCTTAAAAACAATAATGCCTTTTTATTATGTTACGGATATTTCTACTTTTGCACTTTATTGATTATGAACATTTTGAGAGCGAAACTTCTATTACGAGATTTTTGGATCGAAGAGCTGTGACGTTAATCAAATCGAAACATTGGAAGAAAGTAAAAGTAAAAATCAAATCATTTTAGATAATTGCGTTAGCTACCCAAGATGAAATCGCTGCTTAACAGGCAACATCACCTGTCTCAATTTTTTTTTAAATTTGAAAGAGGAAGGAAAAAAAAATGAATTTTTCACAACCAATAACGAATAAAACTGATTTTTTTTTACATTTGGTAGGGACATGCGGTCTCATATTTATATCAGATGTTATAAAAATTTAGAAATACTGTGATACTTTGGGAAACTTGCTTCGTTGCCAAAAATTCAATTCTTTTTCCATATGTCGAGAGTGATTCTAGTTGTTTCATAAGAATTTCGTATGTTTTGCTGGGTGTGGTTTTTGACCTACGACATTCTTGTGTGGAAGCGATGTTTGTTATGTGAGTGCGAGATCACTTTAACTCTATCGATGCGGGACCGTCCCATACGTCCCTTCAAGCAAAAGACGATAGCCGTCCGAAACGTCCGAACGTCACTCTGAAATTTCCGCCCTTTTTCGTTAAGTGTGATTGATTTCACACCCGCCGCGCGTGCTTTCTCCTTTAAAGTGGCTCGCCCAGATGTGTTTGGGGAAGAGGGGAGTTTTCTTACAATTCGGACAATGCCAGCTGTCATTGTGGTTTCTGAGGGGGGGAAAGTGAATTTCCCTTATCTTTGATAGAAGAGCTCGGACGTTCCCGTATTTTGAGGTCCCTTTTTTCAATGCCCTTACGAATCAGAGGGTTAATTGATTCCATTAATAAACAGACTCAATGAAAACATCTGGAACATCCTAGAATAAAGTTGCAAATGTAACTATATCGTATTCCATTTCGGTTAAAAGCAAAACTCACACCACAGGTAAACCTAATTGGCGAGTATAACGAAGATACTGCGACTGATGTTCCACAGCAGACGATTATTGAGTGAACCAGCAGACGATTTAAAAACTTGAGTAGTTTCCGAAAGGAACAAGCCGCAGCAACAATGGGCGGATGTGACGACCCGAAAACAAGACGCATGATGATGAATGAACGCCGGCATCATGTGTTGATCTAAGATGAAATTAGCTCATGCCGAGTGGACAAGTGACGAATCGATGGAGCTCGAGTGATGGATCAAGGTGGCGCAGGTTCAAGATCTGTTCGCAACTTTGG
>BGPR01042298.1:0-13308 GCA_013235015.1 Araneus ventricosus | reverse complement strand
AAAAACAAACTTTACATATCGAGACATGTGAGAAAAACAAACTTTACTTATCGAAACAGAACACCGCCCCATGTCCCCGTGATTACTTATCGAAATATGTGAAAAACAAACTTTACATATCGAGACATTCATGATTTTTTATTCCTTCAGTAAATTATTATTTTATATGGACTGAAAATATGTTTATGTTGCATTTTTTAAATTTAGATTTAAACTTCTATAAAAATATGTTGTGGGGGAAAAGTGTTCCAGAAAACAAATTTTAGAAAAAGGCTAATTTTCTCAGTATTGTCATTACTTTTCGCAGTTTTAAAGTGTTAAGAAAAAGTACTTACAAGCCAAATAAAGGAGATTGTGACTGAAATTTGAAAATTAACGAAGTTACAAATTTTTCAAAAGATTTTTTAATGTAACTGTTCGCTTTATTTGTTAAAATCTTAAATCCCTGCATTCAGAAAAACATGTCTGCGCTATTTGATTGAAAGAAATGAAATGGAAAAATGTGTAAATCCTTTAGGATGTTATGTAGATAACTATTGCCATCGTAAATACAACTTTTAAATTCAATTGTTTCATGTTTTGTTTTAAAAAAAAGTTTCTGAATTCGCATTATTTTTCATTTCTCGAAAAATTTAAATACACTGCTCTCAAAAATTATAAGATCTTCCGAACACGCTAACTAGAATAATTTTGGTTGGATTTTAGCGGACGAGGAATATGTTGTTGGGAGAGTTAAATTCTCATCCAAGATGGTAGATGGGTCATCCAACTTCAGAGGGACGGAAATGGTGCAGGATTTGAATTTTCCCCCAAAAGACTGTCCCTCTGGTGGGCTTCGCGAGTACACTGTTGAGAAGCCGCCGTATAAGTAAGCGAGTTCTCGCTTCCCCGAAGGGTATAGCAAAGTGTGGTCATCTCCACTCCGATGACGGGAAGCACCTCCTTCGGGAGGGGATGGGCCGTGGACGGTGATTGCCGTTAGTGATCCAACGTCAGTGCCCGAGTTGCTGTCGGGGAGCTCCGGTCATTCAGATTTTACCCCACGGCTTCGCGCTAGATCGGGGTGGCTTCTAAGCATTCCCCCCAAACTCTCTTAAGATTGAAGATAAAAATATAGTTCAAATTAGGGAAATTATACCCTAAACCAAGCGAACAACTTTTGTGCTGAAAGATTTTAGATGGCTGCAGTTTCTTAGAAGTTAGGGGCTGAAAAGTGACTTTCTAACCCTAATATCGACTGCCTTTTAACCTAAGCTTATAACGCCTTGGTGGAAATGGCTTAGGTTGCATTCTCTTCTATCCTCATAGTTTTCACCGTTATGAAGTTAGAGATGAAAATCGCTGAGTGGGGAAAGGGGACTGAAATTTTCTTTTCCTTACATCTCCGGACAAAAATGATCTATTTTCGGCTTGTCGATATGATTTTGTCGGTGGTTGTTGTTGTTGTCGAAAGTGTTTGAGAACCTTTCCGGAAGGACTTTTATAAAATGGGGAAACTAGGGATAAACTAGGGAAAACTTTATGCATCTGTACACTTCTCAGGAAGCTCATATTCGGTCAACCAGATTTGCATGCAACATTTTTTAAGAATACATTTTTAGTATACTCCAGTTCGTAGCTCATTAGAGTCCAATGAGTATGGGCTTCTCCAGATCAACCATATTGTTACGAAGCTGTAAAGTTGTTTTCCTAACATCCTAAACTTATGAGAGGAACGAGAGTTTTTACAGATGTTTTCCTAGAAGCCAAGCCAACAACGACCTTGGCGATAAATTTGGCAATTTTGGTGACAAGAAGCTGCTAGAAAATACAAGAAATATGGCCCTATCTCTACTAGGAGCGGAAACATCCAGAACCTTCTAGATATTACCATGTGACGTCATTTCCTGTTGGAAAATGTATGAAAAGCAAGCTCTTAAACCAAGAGTGAATCAGTTGGAGTTTGGCCAACAGTGAAGCTGGTGAACTCTTTGAACCCGGCTAGAGTGAGAATTCAAGTGCCTCAAAAACTGTAGTAAATATTCATTCAAGAAATCAGAATGAAGTCCTCCCTTTCTCTGCATAAATTCCAGGAGGACGACACCCTCGGATGCGCGAACAATTGTCAACAAAGAAAGGGACCAATTTTCTGTCGTAAAATTCACCCAGGTGCCCGAAACCGCTCGAGTTCGGCCTGTGTCGAATGAGGCGATTTGAGGCGGGTTAGGGCTCATAGGGTTAAGAGCTGTTGAAAGTGCTGTGACTGATATTTATTAGTGATCTGCTTCTTGTTTGAGTTATTAATTTAGAAAAATATGCTTAGTTTTCTTACCTTCCGTTTTTCTGGAATATTCGTAAAATAAAGAGCCATTTATTTTTTTTATTATCTTGCTTGTTAATCTGCATTCACGTACACCCACCAGACGATTTTTGTAACAATATCCACACCTCGCTTAGAGTGGATGCATAAATAAAATAGAAACAAAGAGAAGACAGCTCCCAATCTAAGTCTATTCTAAGCCCAATCTAAACTAAGTTCCCATCAACCTAAACCTTCATAACAGCAGTGTTATAATAATTCAACACCGCCAATTCCGAGTTTTTAAAGACATTTTTGGGCATTTTCGATTTGGCGAGAACAAGTTTGTTTCCTGTGGTTGATTCTTCATACGTATATGGTCATACAATGTTGTTCAAAATTATTAGAACGCTGATGGAAATTTTACACTTTTTACTTACTTGCACATTTAACATTACATTTAATACTCATGTATGTTCCTGCACCTAGAATTCCGATTACTCCCAATTAATGGGGTTGAGAATACTTAAGAGGGAAAAACAAGTCACTTTCGTTTCTGAAAACATTAGAAAAATGGTCACACTGAAACTGAAATATATATATATATATATATATATATACGACGTTGGTATTAAGTTTGATTATCAAGTTAAATTTCTCATATTTAACTATTTATTCCTTTTATATTTTGATCTTGAAATACTTTTTTATATATATATATATATACGACGTTGGTATTAAGTTTGATTATCAAGTTAAATTTCTCATATTTAACTATTTATTCCTTTTATATTTTGATCTTGAAATACTTTTATATATATATATATATATATATATATATATATACTAGCTGTTACCCGCGACTTCGTGCGCGAAGAATTTGAATTATTCTTTTTTTTAATTCACGAATGTAAATGTTTTGTTGCTTTTTGAAAAGGGAAAGTAAAAGTTCTGACGGAGATAATACTAAATTGGACGGCTGACAGGAGTGTACTGTACATGTATGCTGATATAGTTATGTAAATTGTTTATCTATGCTAATATACTTTTGTATACCACGTTATTTGCACAGATGTAGAGGTTGTGTGGGCTGGACACACGTGAACACGCCATGCAAAAAATATGGTTTTTCCAAATGTACATCTGCCACTTTCAGTATCTGGCCCTGAGCCTCGCTAATAATATTTTTACAGGGATTTGTTACCTTTTGAACTGAGATGATAAATCCTTCGGTGTTATCGGAAGGCGTGGAATTAAAACACTTTCTCTTCTCTCTATATCAGTCATAAAAGTAGCTTTCACGATGTTTGTACCTAGGTGTGTAATTTTTAACCGTGTGCCATTGTACAGTCTCGGTATATCGAGGTTACGTATTAGTAGTACTGGCACACCGACTATCATTCTAGGCTTGTCGGAAGGCGCCCCTGACAATTCTAAGATGTTGAAGAGCTCTACAGAATATGATGCTCCTTGTTAATGCCCATTACCGTATCTACAGAATGATATTCTGTAATATCTCACTGTGAAAATTAAACAAAACATCGAGAGAATAATTCACTAACGTCATTGGATCACTGTGTAACCGTATTAAAAGCTGTAAATGCTACCACAACAGGAAACCGGAAGTGTAAAGTCTCCTTTGTTGTTAATGGTCAAAGAAAGCAATATTTTCTTATATTAACTTTAACACTGGCAAAAGCCCGCGCGCGAAACAGTAATTTGGCTTGAATTTATTTCTATAAGAGTGAAAGTATTGTTAGAAATTACGTTAAAAATAATTTTAAACCTTTATAGCAATCGGAAAACATTTCCTCATAGTGGAATTAATAGCATTAAAAGATCATTTTCTGGTTTTAAAAAAGTATAAAGAATTGTCTAATAAGATTTCGGAAGTTATTGGCAAAACGTCTAAAGCAATAGGCTTAAAATCTAATGTTGCATTCATGAGTGTCTTAAGACTAAATTAACTCCTGAGGATTGAAAATAGCACCTTGTGTGTAAATTTCATGTCATAACGTTCACCGTTTTGGAGGTTCTCTATGACCAAACAATCGACCGACCGACAATTGACAGATAGATATGTAATTTCCTCAAACCTAAAATAAAGATAAATTGGTTCAAAGTCTAACCCGTTACCTGCTTGGCAAGAGAAGTAGGTATAGAATTTGCGTTATTTCAAAATCGTCTGCACATAAAAATGATCCAAACTTTAAAAAATGAATAAAATTGAAGGAAAATTCTCACAGAATAAAATTAATATGTTAGAAAAGGTAAAGTTTTTACCTTTAAGATGGTATAAAATAAGTTTTATCAATGGACTATTTGTTCCGAAGTTACAGCGGAAAAAAGGATTACGTGATATGATTAATTTTAAAAATAATTTATTTCACATCTGTTTTTCACATTCCCTGAACGATCGCATGACAGTTTATTGAAAAACCAAAATCTTCATCATCCCCGCGAATCACTGAGTCAATGGGCTTTCTTTGGCCAACTATTTTTAATCTGTAGTCAAAAATAATTAATTTTAACGTGATTTCACTAACTTCTGTCCGTTCTTGGGTTTGGCTACAACTCTGCCAATTTCATCCAAATCCAGTTTTTTTTGTGGTTTTGGTCGTACAGCTTAACAAACAGACAGACAGACAGACAGAAAGACAGACAGACAGACAGACACACTTTCGCATTTATTATAGTACTAACAACTTTACCCGCGACTTGTTGCGCGAAAGAATTTAAATTATTCTTTTTTTTAATTCACGAATGTAAATGTTTCCATTGCCGCATTTTGAAAGGGAAAAGCAAAAGTTCACGACCGGTTGATAATACTTAGTTGGACGGCTGACGAAATTATACTGTACATGCATGCTGGTATGAACATATAATTCTTTATCTGATGATATACTTTTGTATACCACGTTATTTACTGGATGTAGAGGTTGTGTGGGCTGTACACGTGAACAGGCCATACCTAGTTATAGGAAAATATGGTTTTCCAAATGTATACACCAATTTCAGTGCTCTGGCCCCTGGAGAGCCTCATAAAATGATATTTTTACAGGTTGTTACCTTTTGAATTGAGGATGATATCCTTCGGTGTTATCAGGCGTGGAATTAAAACACTCCGTCTTCTCCTATATCAGTCATAACAATAGCTTTCGGCGTTTTGTACCTAGGTGTGTAATTTTAACCATTATGCCATTGCGCAGTCCTCAGTACATATCAGGGTTTACGTGATAGTATTACTGGCACACCGACTATCATTCCTAGGCTTGTCGGAAGGGTGCCCTGACAGATTCAAAGGATCTTGAAGAGCTCACTACAGAATATGATGCTCCTTGGTAGTACCCGTACCATGTATCCACAGAAGAATGAGCTAACAATATTTACTGTGAAATTAAAACAAAACATCGAGGAGAATAATTCACTACAACGTCGTGCGGATCACTGTAGCAATATTAAAAGCTATGAAATGCTACCACACAACAGAACCAGAATATGAAGTCTCATTTTTGTTATTTATGGTCAAAGCAATATTTTCTTATATTAATTTTAACACTGGCAGCAAAAGCCCGCGCATGAACAGTAATTTGAAGCGGATTTGTTCTATAAGAATGAAAAGTATTGTGAAATTACGATTAAAAATTTAAACCTTTATGCTTAATCGGAGAAAACATTTCATCGCAATGGAGTTAATAGCATTAAAGATCATTTTCTAATTTTTTAAAAGCACATAAATATAATTGTTGTCTAATGAATTTCGGAAGTTGGTAGCAAAAAGGCTTTGTCTAAGCAATAGGCTTAAAGCGGCTAATGACTGCGTTATTTAATTAAATTTCTGTAGGCAAATTAACTCTAGAGATTAGAAAATAGCACCTTGTGTATGAAATTTCATGTCCTTTACCAGTCACCCGTTTAGGAGGAGTTCTTGTGAACGACAGTCGATACAACAGACAAGACAGATACAGCAAGGAATTTCTGCTGTTTATAGATATTTATAAACATAGCAAAACTTTCCAGAACAAAAGATAAATTAGTTCCAAGGTCTAGCAATTTCCTAGCAGCAAGTAGGTATAAATTTGCATTGTTCAAATCATCACGTAAAATTTAAAATTAATAATAAAAGTGAATGAAAAAATGTCTCACAGAAATAAAAAGAATTATCATTGCAAAGGTAAAATTTTTTATCTTTAAGATGGTATAAAAAATTCTTGTATCGGATAATTTGTTTCGAGAGTTACCTTGGAAAAAGGATTACATTAGTTGATTTAAAATAATTTATTTCACATGTTTCTGCGACCTGAAGAAGGATCAAGCAATATGGAATTGAGAAAAAATAAAAATCTTCATCCTCTTGAATTACTTTGGATCAATGGAGCTTTCTTTGTTAATATTTTTAATCTACTTAGTCAAAATAATTAATGATTTGGCATTGTTTCGCACAGCTATGTAGTTATCGGGGTTTTGACTACAGCTCTGCGGTTTTCGTCCCGTCGGTTTGTGGTTTGGTCGTGAAGCAACAGGCAGACGGACGGACAGACGGACAAGACGAAAGAAGACAGACAGACAGACAGACGAACCAGACAGACAGACACACTTTCGCATTGACCCATATTGGCCAAGGATATATATATATATATATACGACGTTGAGCAATGATTTGATTATCAGTTAAATTTTCCTCGCCTTAACTATTTATTCCTTTTATATTTTGATCTTGTGAAATACTTTGGGATATACTCCCTTTTCTTATCCAATAATTAGGCCTCGTAAATTGTGCAGCTTGGAACCTCAAATTATAACACAATAGGAGGGTCCCCAATCCTCCAGGCCAATTTATAAATTTTAGTTTCCATCTTGGATTGTCTTTTTCATATCTTTTTTTTTTTGGGTAATTTAAGTAAATATTTTATTTTTTCCAGTCTGATTATTATTAGAGGTAGCACCAATTTCTTTTAGATTCTATTTATTTCTTGGGTTTTTTTTGCAATATTTAATCTCCTTCTCTATTATTATTATTAATTTAATTGTTGTGATAATTCTAATTGGGCGAGAGAATTTTTAGATTTAATTTTTGAATATAGATAGGCTAACTTTATTTCATTTTGAGGTTAAGGGATATTGCAAATTTTTGTTTGGATTTTTCTATAGTACTATAATGTATTACCACTATATATAGGCATATTCATGTAAAATTGTTGGGATTTTCCTAATTATTTTATAGTTATGGATAGTTAGTACGGATTTCCACCTTCCCACAAGAAGACATTCGTTCTTTTTACTTCAAATATTTTCCATCTTTTGTCTCTCATTGAAATTTGATATATATATATATATATATATATATATATATATATATAAGATTCCGGAACTGTACGACGATATCTCAAGCAGTGATTACGGAATACTGAAAAGCCTCTTTCTCCTTATCTTTCTCTTTCCTCTGTTTGGCAGCAGCTTGATAACTGGTTTGGCATTCCATTTTCCTCGTAGTCATAGTAGCATTCCTAACCATGGTAACATATTTCGCTTTATTTATTATTTTTATATTTTGGCTGTTTTTATTTTCTGGGTGCTTTTGTATTCCAGTTTTTTGTGTTGTGTTGGTTTTTTGTGTTTGGTTTTTTTAAATTCTTTACCCAAATGCTCTTTATATTTTATCAAGAAATCTTCCATTTTCGTTTTGTTTGTGCTTTTAGAGGATGGCAGCAATTTTTTAACTTGGATTTTCGTTTGTCGTCAATGAAAAACCTAAAATTAATATCATGGAGCAGGCTTCCTTCCTGACGGGCGGTTCCGCTATGATATTTTCATTTTTTTTTGGTTTTCTGGTTTTTTTGTCTACATTAGCCATTTTGTCCTTTTACTGTTTTTGAGTTTTTATCTCTTGTGTTTATATATTGGTTTTGATGTCTATATATATCAAATATAAATATAAAACCAAAACAAATGCAATAACAGTTAAGAAAATACTCAAAATGAAAGTGCAAATTTCAAAAGCGATAAACTTTAGGAAAAAGGACAAATATGATAAACATAGAATCCGAAAAGACTTAAATGTAAAATAGATTCTATAGATGATTTAAATAAGGAAAGACTTCTACAAATGCGGTAGACGCGCCAATGCAGCAGTACAATGAAAAGTGAGAAACAATAGTAAATAAAACATAGAAAGAAAACATTAAAAAACGCGTTGTAAAAAGAAAAACAAAATAATAAAAAGAAAGGAACAAAAAACGCCAACGTCCGGGACGCGCGTCTTCAACAAGGGAATCCCAGACAGGCTGAAGAAGCATACAAATTAGGTGTTTTCTGAACCTGAAAACTAACAATAAAGCCAAAAAGAGTTTGTTTCCCAGAACACATAGGCAAAAACCAAAGTTTGAAACAAACCAAAAACCCAAGTCCAATTGAAAAAATAAAAGTAAAATAAAGCTAAGTCTAGTAGAATAGAAAACATATTAAACCCAACCCCAAAACCAACAAGTAAAACAAAAACGTGTTTTGGATATTTTCTTTCTATGTTTTCTTTATTAATATATATATATATATATATATATATATATATATATATATATATATATATATATATATATATATATATCTCTTTCTATATAAATTAAGAATATAGACCTACATCACATACCTGTAAAAAAAATCCGTAAAATTTACGGTTTTAAAACAGGAAGCGGGTTGGTTGCTTCGAAACCAAACAAAAAGTTACGAAGTAAATCCACGTAGGCACAACGGTTTTTTATCATACAGGAACAGTTTTTCGTAAAGTTACAGAAATAAATCCGTAATCACAACAGTTTTTACCCGTATGAAATTAAGTTTTCTCCGTAAAAATTAAGTCATCAAGTAAGTGACATCATCGACTGGGTTGAGTTGTTTTTCTCCTTCTGTTCAGGTTGAGTTGTGTTATGGCGTGTGCATCATCAATTAGGAATATTAATTAATCAGGGCTTAATTATTAATTTCAATTAATTTAATTAATGTAATTTTAATTGAACTTACTTGGACCGTGATTTCGATGCAAGATGGTGACAAACTTCTATCCTCCGAGCCGAGGGATCAGAAGAACTAACGTTCATAGAGAGTAAAAGACAGTCGCTCTAACCACTAGACCACGGAACTACATAAAATGAATTAAAATAATCTATTTATCAAGGTTTTTAAAGTCACTATATAGCTCTAGTGGCGCCACTTAGTGATGTAAAATCAACTATTACCCAGAACGTGTTTTTTTTGAGTTAGAAAACTCATGAGTGACAACAGGTTGCAGAAAGCATGTAAAACAATGAAAAGCGGAGATGGAACCTATTAAAGTATGAGAATGAGATGCAATAAAATTACATTTTAAAGAAGGGAAAGTTGTATGCGGAAAGCAATACGTCATACGGTATTGCTTTCCGTATGACGAAAAATAGAATTTGAACTGACGGTTTTAAACCGTTTATGGCTGGAGCGGAAAACTGTGAAAAACCGTTTTGTCTTCAAAACAGCTTTAAACCGTCAAATATATGGGAAAAGTCCGGAAAAAAAACGGATATTTTTTTACAGTGTACGAGCGCAGTGGCAATGCTGAAACTTTTTGCGCTGTGGGCAAAAACCTGGTGTCGGGTTTTAGCTTCACACCGTTTTTACTATAGCCTATTCAAATGCTGGATTATAGAAATACCACAGATTAATTCTCTTTCATAAAGATTCCAGACTAAATTAACCTATGTTTAGAAAAGCACTTTGTTACTGACCCCTATTCAGGTCGGTTGTTTTCTGGAAGAGTTGAATAGAACAATGAATATCGTTTTATACCCGTCTATTTTTCCCTTCGGCCCTTTTTCCAGATTTCTACAAAGGAAGACTAGAAAATTGATTTTAGTGTTTTTTGTTTGTTTTTCCGTCCCGAGCTTATTAAATGGGAACTTATATTTTCTGGGCGTTCCCTTACCAACTTCCCCCACCCCCTTGCCTAAACAATCTCATGAACCGGCGTTTTGCAGGAAAGTATGTCCCTCATTTCGGCTTGGCTTGATTTATTATTGTGTATGGCTGGGTTCTGAGCGTAGTGTACACTTGTTGTTTTTGAATGACAAGTTTATGTTTTGTTATTGATGAGTACTTGCTTTTTATGAAGCCCGGTTTTTAGTAACGCAGAATGCTCGATGATGATATTGTTTGTTATGCAATCAAATATACACATGGGGAAAAAATGAAAAGTAATGAACGAAGAAAAATCGATATGGTGAATTTTATTATTGATTGGCTGAGCCTGTAACATCCACTTAGATTTCGAAAGAATACTTTTTTAAGCATGATGGAAAGTTTGTGTAATGTAAAATTTTAGAGAAAACAAGTCGAAATGCTCGATTGAAATATTTTTGTTTTCTGTTTTGGGAATCAAAATTCGAGATTTATATTAAATGATAAAAATTAATTTTTGAACGTTTTAGACCCGATTCTTTTGAATATGTGCTCGTGTAAAATTTGTGGGAAAGATTCAAAGAAATCCTGCTAGTGGAATTTGTGGGAAAGGTTCAAAGAAATCCTGCTAGTGGAATTTGTGGAAAGGTTCAAAAAATTCCTGCTAGTGGAATTTGTGGGAAAGGTTCAAAGAAATCCTGCTAGTGGAATTTGCGGGAAAGGTTCAAAGAAATCCGACTAGTGGTTTAGCTCAGGTGCCGTCCTCTTCACCTGTATTGCCTTTTTCATTTTTCATGTTGTGAAGTTTCGAAGATTTTTAAATGCATGCTTTATTCTGTGTTAACTAAATTAGCTCAAATTTTCTGTAAAAGAATTCTCATTCTATTCCATTAAAATGAACAAAATTTGCTAGACCAGAAAAGAAATCTCATTCTTTTCCATTCCTCTAGAATAGATATCATACACGACAATTGTACTCAGCCATCAAATGCTTACTTAATGTGAAAACTGGAATCTGTGAAAACAATAAGCGCCAAAAACGCACTATTTTTTTCGCATCAAAACTTAGCAAATACTGAGGATTTCAGCCTACAAAACGATGTAAGTATCCAACAAACTCTAAGTAATTGAAAAATGTATTCGTAGTTGCTGCCAGTAATAACAACTGCTAGGGCCAGTGGCGGCTCGTCCATTAGGGCTGCAGAGCTACAGTCCACCCTGAAATTATTTTTTAAAACTTGTATTTTCGTTTTTTATTCTAATTGGCTTACTTTTCCACTTTAATAGTTCAATGACAATCGAAAATGGCCGAAAAGTAATAAAAAGAGTAAAAGGAAGACGGAAAATAAATCAAAAATTAAGAGAGAGAGACAGATCAGAGCTGCACAGAATTTTTCCCCTCCTAGAATCGAAATTTCGCGCATTGAGCAACGCGTAGATCTCAATCGGAAGTTTAAAAGCAACCCTTTCTCCTACTGAAATTAGAACACAGTGAGCTGCACTCCGGAGCAGCTCACGCTTGGCGCGACTTCTTCATTTGGCTGTTTTTCGCTTCCTCTCAGTAGCCCAGTCGTTAAGTAGTTTTTTCAAATCAAATTCTGGAGGAGTTGTAATTCTTTTGCTTCTTTGTGTTTTTTGGGGAGCTGATTACGAATCTGAGATTTGCCACCAAAAATTTTGTAGGGATTTTAGTTATAGCCAATAAACACGAAAAAAATTCCCGGTTTTTTGCTTATAACTCAAAAATTATCAATTTTTAGTATATCATCATTATATACCAAAATAATCAGTATAAAACTTCCTCCAACTTAGGCCTATACAACTTTTGCGGCACTTCTTGTTTCTTAGCTGACTAGCCGCCACTGGCTAGGCCTGAAACTTTTTTTTCGTTATCCTGTAAATTTTTAAATTAGGCACTTATTGTGTCATCCATTTCCAATTTTTAATTCATTTTCAAAATCCACTGTCCCGTTTCTCCAAAATCGCATGCACCTTTCCGCTCTGCTTTTGCTTCTCTGACAGCGCCCTCTTTTGGTATTAATCCAATCCACTTTCACTTTCCCTTTGATATTTCACTGTATTTTCCCTACTATTATCTTCAAATTACTTAGCGTGTCACCTATAGGCGAACAATCCACTACCTCTAGTTGTGTGTTTATCACATAATTTATTGACTGGAATTCTCCAAGCATGGTGGCATTCAAACATAGTTGAAAGTAATCTCTTTTTTGCTAAAACTCTATTATTTCACTTTTCCAAATAAATTATATAAATACGATAACATGAATGAAATAAGAAAGAAAACGCTATTCTGAATTTTTTTAATTAGAACTGATTAGCTAATTTTTAATTAGAATTAATTATATTTTTAATTAAACATGATTTTTATTGGATTTGTGACTTTTATATCAGTCAGTTCAGTAGTTAGATGCAAAAATCAAAGCTAAAAAATTGCACTGTTTAAATGAGAATGAAAAGAAAACAAGTGTCTCGAAAAAGGGTATCTGCAGATAACAGGTTCAGTGATTTGTAATACATAAAATTCCTATACCTTCTTTTATATCGACTACCTATTTAACCGCCACGTCTGTGTGTATAACAATTTACCATTTTTTAAAAATTATAATTTAAGTTCAAGTTATTCATCGACAATATAGTTGATATAAAAATACGAGGCATCCATGGGCTCCTTAGTATTGGACGCATAGTTGAATCATTACGGAAAAACAATTCCGAAACAGATCAGCTGAGGAAGCAAAACAGTTAAGGGGTTATTTATTAACTGACGAGAAATGAAATTAAATGTCGAGAATGACTAAAGCATAATTTCGACAAAATTTTATATGACTCAAAGAACAGAAATGAAAAAACGTCAGCATACATAAAGCATCATTTCGACAAAATTTTAAATGACTCAAAGAACAGAAATGAAAACACGTCAGCATTTTTAAAGCATCATTTCGACAAACTTTTAAATGACTCAAAGAACAGAAATGAAAACACGTCAGAGTGTCTAAAGCATCATTTAGACAAAATTGTAAATGACTCAAAGAACAGAAATGAAAACACGTCAGCATGCCTAAAGCATCATTTCGACAAAATTTTAA